>PVLD010001416.1:0-203761 GCA_004027595.1 Dinomys branickii | reverse complement strand
GGGAGAGGGAGAGGGAGAGGGAGAGGGAAAGGGAATGAGGGAGAATTATAAACGTCAGGCCAGTGAGAAGTTTCCACTCTTAGCTCTTCCTGAAGTCTCTGCCCGCATCTCACTTGGATGGGGACAGTGTATGTGATTAGATTTCAGGAGAGGAGCATATTTAGGGCTTCTAAAGTCTGCACAGTGGGCTGCGTGACTCACCAGTTTCTCAGTTATTCACTCATTAGTTCATGTCGTCATTGATCTGTACATTCTGTTTCGTGTCAGGCTGTGAACTTGGTGCCAAGATAGCAATGATGAATCAATACTTTGTAGTCCTGTGAAGCACAGTAGGCGCAGATAATTGCAGCTTGTGAGGTAATGCTGGAGTGAAGACAGAAACGCAGAAGGAATACGGAGATTGGGATCTCTTAGTCTCACTTTGCCGTACTTATCTTGTGCTAGGAAAATACTATCATTGAATGTGCTGCTCCCTGCCTTCTGTGGCCCTCACAGTCTAAGGAAAACATGGCTTTTCTAGAAGGTTCTGCAATGAACAACTCTAAGCCTATGGAAAACAAAGTCTTAATAATTGGCAGGCTCAATGAGTGGGAGATATATGAAGACAAAATGTCCTAACCTTCAGGGTTCACAGGGAGGGTTCAGCAGCAGCTGAGGGACTTACAGAGGCTGGATTTCCTATCTCTTGAGCCAGTGTCTCCTGATCATCCATTTATGCTTTTTACAAAGGTAGAGAATATTGAAGGGGAACAGTGTGAGAGAGAATGATGTTAACCTTTATTTTGAGTTCATTGACCTTGAGATATGTACGACACATCAAAGTGAAGATATCAGGGAGGCAATTGGGTATCTGAGGGGGAAGTCAGACGCCCTGTGTTTGAAGGTGTGTTTAGGAGATGTTACCTTGGAGGAGGTCCTTGGAATTAAGATCTCTGCTGAAATCACCTTGGCCCTGGTCATGGAAGCAGTTAGTGCATTTTATGCATGACTGTTCTCGGTTTGAGGAAAGTGAGATCCCAGGAACTCTAGCTGAGATGGCCATTTAAAGAATTTCACAATTCATTTAAAACAACTGTATATTGTAGTTCTTGACTCCGAAGTGACAATTTGGTCATTAAGCTCAGCTCACACTCCGTGCAACAGTGCATTGCTAAGTGTGTCCATCTCGGACTGAGGACCAGTCCCTGGCGGCCCTGTAACCGTGGCTGGACACCACAGCTGAGTGCAGAGGGAGCAGCTTTCTGGGTCCAGGCCACCTGAGGCTGATGTCCTGCACATTCTACTTAGGCCATAAACAGCCACTCGATTCTTATTGCCCACTTTTGCCCATAACCACCCCAGAGGATTTTGATCTCTGTAGAGCTATTCAAATATCAAGTCTTATTTAGTAATTTTTATTAAGGAAAGGCCAATCTAAGATTATTTAATTTTTCTTAATTCCTACAAACTTCCAATAACCATATTTTCTTTTCCTTTTTTGTCATTATATAACACCTGGAATTCTTGCATTAAATTGTCCAATTTTAGCTTGAGTTCTTAGTGGTAGTTACCTTCTGAAAAGCTGCTGGGGTTTTCCACATTCAAGAACTCTTGATAGTTTGTATGGAAGTGAGCTGCCACTGGTTTGAAACCAAAACTCCTATTTTCCAGGAAGGTGGTCAAACCTGGGAGACCAGGGACATACACAGGGCACGGAAAGCTTTGGTAGTAGACCTGGCCCTGCCGGCTTTTATCCTTTCTCTAGTCTTCAGGGACCGTTGTCCATCTGCTGTCCAAACTCATTCTCCTGTTTCTAGGGAAAGAGGCCACAAGATACATGAATTCAAACTTCTTGCTAGTCAGGCTGGTATTACGGTTGGCACTCCCTGATGAGTTAAGTACAAATCAGTCAGAACCAGATGGTCCAGGTTTCCTGAAAACAACATATTTAAAACATGGAGGAGAAGGGGAGATGTTTTTGTTCAGGCTCCCACAGATCTGTGGCTATAACAGATGCAAATCAGCTGTTCCTATCACTGGAGACAATGTCAGGGTAAGCAGGGCAGCGAGGAGGAAGGATCTGAGTCCCCACAGTGCTGGGACTAGCTGGCCATTCTTCAGCCCTTGCTTCATCCCAGGTCATTCTTGGCAGGCAAATTAATTTGGGATGAAAAAAACAATCATCAGGAATCAGTTCTGGAGGAAAATCCAGGCATAGATTTTTAACATTCCTTTCTCTTGTACTCTGGTGAGATTCACATTTTTAGTGTCAATTAAAGTTTCCCGTATCCTTACTAAATGCAAAGATTTTGTTATGGTTTATATCTAAATACCACCCTGAAGCCTTACAGGCTCATAGGCAGGGCTTTGGGAAGTGATCAGATCATGGGCCCTGTGCTCATCAGGGGATTGGTACTGATGAGCCGGCCCACACAGAAGTTTATAGCTAAATGTGAGGTCAGAGGTGGGGCCTGGTCAGGTGGGTTACAGGGGTGTGGCCTGAAAAGAAGCATCTCCGTCCCTGCTACTTCACTCTTTCTGCTTCCTAGATGCCATGAGATGAGCTGCTCTCCCCCAGCACACATCTCTGCCGTGCCATCTTGCCTTGCAGCCATCCAACTGTGGACTGAACCATAAGTCAAAATAAATCTTCCCTTTCTTAAGCATTTGGTATTGTGTCTCAGAAACAAGGAAAATCACTAAGACAGTTTCTAGACCAGGTTTGCAGGGTTCTTCTCTGACTCTGTCAATCCGGAAAAAACCCCAGGACATGGCAGGATCATGAATATGTTCCAGATCAGTGATATCAAAGACATGAAGTGACTTCGTTTAGAATTGTGCCGTCCAACACAGCGGCCCCCAGCCACACGTGGCTCTTTAGATTTAGATTAGGTAAAACTAAATAAAACGAGATGTTCAGTCGCATGAACCATGCTTTAATTGCTCTGCTGCCCCACGTGGTTGTTGTATTGGACAACACAAAGAACGGTACACTTTGCACCACAGCTCAGGCCTTTGTCTTCTGCACTCTTTCCAAAAGAGCACAAGTAAAAATAAAAACAGGTATATATTATTTCCACATTAGGGCCTTAAACTTCTATGGGTGATCTGTGGGGGATATTTCTACCTCTCCATGACAGGAAAAGAAACACAAGGGAAGGCCCTGTCCCCGGGAACAAACACCCCAGGTTTGCTTAAGCTACAGGACATTTGGGTTCAGCACGTCCACTCAGGACCTGTGTCTCCACGAGGCACGTGGTCAAGAAAACTCATGGTCATATCACCAGCGTTGCCCAGTGGCTCCACCAGCGCCACTACCATTGTAAACAGTACTGTGGGGAGGGAGGGACAGGCTGGCGCGCGCGCGCGTGCGTGCGTGTGTATGTGTGTGCGCGTGCGTGCGTGTGTGCGCGCGTGGGTATGCACTGGGGTGATTTTTCCCAATATGTATTATGTTTAATGATCTTCACAGATGTAAGACTTCACTCTGAAGAAAGGGACGGGGGCGGGGCGGGCGGGCGGTGGCTATTATATAGGAAAGAAAGAGAAAAAGGTGCGGTTGATGTGAGGCAGGAAGCAGAACTGTGTAGATTTAATTGGCCTTGTTTTACAGCATTTAGCTCTGTTTTCACAGAGTAGCAATGAACAGGCCCATAAAGGTAAATCGTTTTTCATGATTATTGAGCTGGGAGATGAAAGCTTCATTGTAATTCTTCCTTGGAGCTCATGTGGCCGCTCTAAATATTGACTCTTTTTAGCCTCAGGGACTCAGAATTTCAGAGGAACCAATTCGTGGCCTTGTAAGAATGATCCAGCGTGTTTGCAAAGAGACTCCAGTTACAAAGCATTACTCTACCTTATCCCAACTGCTATTTGAGCTTCAGAATAATCTCATAAAGTGTCCAGTCAAAATTATTATTCCTATTTTTCTAATGAAAAACTGAGACTCAGATTACTTGGGATTCTAGAAATACAGTCAATCGCAGGCCTACAAAAGAAGAGAAGAACACAAATATTTACTGATTATCAGTTCATCCAGCTGCAATGTGGAAAGGACCCAAATCTTAGAAAGAGGTCATATTTTGCCAGTCATTCAAAGTAGACTCTGCCAAGAACGAGGGAAGTCAGAATCAGAAACTGAGGCTGTCTGTCACTAAAACTAAGGTTCTTATCCATTACACCACTGATTCCCTGTGTGGTATAGCCAGGGGGCAAGCTTTGAAGGAGAAAAGACCTTGGCGTTGATTACCCCAAACCACTGACAAACCCAACATTATGTAAATAGGGACCCACCGCATGAATAATGGTTCACATGTGTAAGACACTTGCAAAGGCACTTTGCAGTAATTTTTCAACCCTCACAACAATCTTGTATACCAGATTATTATTATGCTTTCATTTACATATAAGGAAGTTGGGATCAAGAGGTGAGTGCTTCCCTAAGGTCATATTGCTAGAGGTGGCAGCGGTGCAATTCTGACTCAGGCCTGATTCTAGAAGATTGTCCTCTATTCACCCATGTTCTTCCCTGGCTCATTTTGTTTTTGTGGGGATCATTTCTGCTGTCCCATGTCTTAACTACCTAGCAGTCCAATAACTTAAATATGGCATTACCAAAAATTTGCATTATTTTTTCTCTAATTTTATTAGGCAATGTACCAGGAATATAAAAATGACAATTTTATCAAATTTATTCAACACAAGAATCAACTGTTTGAAATGACACCTGCCCTAGCCACACTTGGGACAGTTGTACGTACACAAAAGTGCTCCTGGCGTGATGGTCGGGATAAACTGTTAAATGGTTAAATTCAACCCATTCTACCTCGTTCTCATATCCAACAAAAAGTTCAGAGTGCTTAGAGTGAATTCAAGGTCCTCATGCTTTCCAAATCTAGCTTCTTCTACTTCTCAAGGCACACGCCACACACCCGCCTTTCCCTCAGCATGCCCTGCTGCTCTCCAGTTCTTCAGCTGGTTATAGGACAACATTTTCTTCCCTCTTCCCCTTTGAGAAGTCTGTCCCTCTTTCAAGGCTCACCTCAATTGCCGTGGATCTCACACCCCCTTTCAGGGCTTTCTTGCTGAGTGCAGGGGGTCCCATGTGCACTCCTAAGATCCCAATTATGACACTTACCTTGTCTCCCTGTGCTCCCCAGGTCCCAATTTAGATGCCCAGGTGAGGTCTTATTTCTTCATTTGAAGCTGGCCACGGGGTCAGATACACTTGGGCATGCGGCAGGCGTGGAGTGAGCATTTCCTTTAAATACAACCAAGTCTCAATACCTTCCAGAGTAGCCACCAAGGAGGAGAAGAGTGATGGCGGGCAAGGCAAGGATAGGCTGATTGGGGCTGGTGTTTCTATCTCTTGTTTTTAAGGCTGATTGTTGTTTTCAGGGAAACATGGCATAAGTTGCTTCCGACTATGTCTGTCCACTGACATGGCAGACAGCTCTGGGTTTGGAGTCCAGTATATCTGGGGTCAAATCCAGCTTGTCCACTTTGAACTGGCTAGCCTTGAGTAATTACTTATTTAGGCCTCCTGATCCTCTTTTCCTCTCTGGTAAAGTCATGATGGGGCCACCAGAAAGAATAACTGAGATGGACTGAGACGGGGGGCAGGAAGCACTTCTGGCAGAGAGCTCATGGTGAGTGCTGGTGGTTAGGCAGAGCTTCATCCTCACAGTTTGTATAGCTGCTGGACAAAGTAATCAGCTCGCATCTGCATTTGGCTACCCGTCTGATTGTTGCTTTAGAGTTTGACTTCTCACCTGGACTAACACTCAGTTCTTTTGTTTGACTTCTGCCATGTTCCATGTTTGTCTTACTGTTGCTAGAATTAACTAGAATGGTGACCTCATACGCTTTTTCTTAAGATGCTTCTGTGATTTAAGAGGCAGTGTGTAGGAGAAAGAAAATGAGGCATAGAGGAGTAGGAGACCTGGAATGATGTTCAGTCCAGTCCTTCAAACACCCTCTCAGCCTTCTGGGACTTGTTTCCTTGACAGTTGAGGAATTTTTGGCAAGATAAGGTGTCAGTCTCTCAGTGCTTAAATGCAAAAACTTCTTATTCTCCTCTCCTGAGATATCAAATACCTTAAAAAATACAATCGATTATGTATGCAAGTGTAGCCTTCTCAGCCCTTCCTCCAAAACACACACACACACACACACACACACACACACCCAAAGCCCCAGGAAACCCACAGTTCTGTTGTTCGAACATGTTTTCTTTATTCAAGTGGTTGTTTGCAAATATTTTCTGATGGTAACAGCGGCCAGGCTGAGGCAGCCTGTCCTGGAGGAGACTGAGTTCTTTCCCTTTGAAAGATGCTGTTTACTGAAATAAATTCCACCTCCTCCTTTGTTTGGCTTTTCCTTTGTAAACAATCAAAACCAACTGGCAGAGTCTGGGTGCTTGCTTCAGCTCCATGTGGCCTCTGGTTATATTTCTCCCTTTTCCCCCTATTCAGCTGAAGTACAGGCTGTGTTATATACCCCAAATTCCTTTGCAAGAGGCAATGGATCCTGTGAAGGAATTAGCTAAGGATTCATCACGCACCAAGAACTATAGGAAAAAGAGAGAAACTTCATTTTGACGCTGAGCTCAGCAATAAAGGAGGTCAGGTTAGGGAGATGAATCAGATATCATCAAATCTGAAGTCTTTTGAGCATTTTCACAGAACATTTGTCCCACGAGCAGCTTCTCAGAAAATGGCCTGGTAGCAGAAGTAACCGAGAGGAGGGGAGAGGAGACTCAGCTTTACATCTGGATTCTCAATGTGCCTGAGCATATAAAAGGCCGGGAGACTTGCACTTTAAAATTATGTTTATTTATTTTTATTTTGAGTTTACCAAATATATGAGATGAGGTGACTTATGTGTGTGCCTGGGTGCATAAGCACATGTGTGTAGGAAACATTAATTAACAGGAGAGTGAATTTTCACCAACGTGTTTTGACCTCAAGGCCTCACGCACTGGCTCCCTCCCCGGTTGTACCTTCTGAGAAGGTAGCCATTCAAAGTGGAGGCCACCAGCTGCAGCTGGCTCACTCATATGTTGAATTTGGCCTGTATGCTTTGGCCCTAGGGTGTTTTTACATTTTTGAATCATTTACCAACATTTAGAAGCTGAGAGTTTTCTTATAAAAAGCCAAGATTCTTGCTTTTCTTAACAAACTGGAAGATCTGGCAATGCTAGGCCAGCTTGTCCCGGGAACAGCAGGGGCCCAGCTGCTCCCCTTGGGCAGGACACCCACTCTCCAGCTCACCACTGTCCCACCCAGACTGACTGCACTCTCTGAGGTCACAGGCACAGCCCCTGTTAGCGTTTGAGCTGCTGACCCATGGAGCGGAGCACACCCAGCACCAGCAGGGCCCTGCTTTTGCCCTGGTACCCTCCTGCTTTCATTCCAGACAGGCGACTGGTGAATTCGGTTAGGCTGTATAGTGATTTACTGGGTGTTTTTGCAACCCCCATTCTTGCATTTCTCAAGGATTTCCTTATTTAATCTTTGTGAAAACTTTATAAACTGGGCATTATTATGATCACTTTTGTGCAAGGAGGAAATTGGAACACAGTGCTGGTACAACTTGCCCTAATTAATAAGTAACAGAGCTGGGGTTTGAATAGAGAGAACATGCTCTTAACCATTACACTACATTTCATAAAATTTTAATCTAAGAAACATAATAACTTACTTTTTAAAGAGTTTTATTTTGAACTTATTTTAGACTTATGGAGCAGTTGAAAAAAGTAGTGCAAAGAATTCCCTTATATCCCTCACCCTAGTCCCATCGTTAGCATTTTAAATAACTGAAGTTCAATCAGCACATATAGGAAATTAACACGGGCAATTTCAACTGCAGTCTTTGTGTGTGTGTTACTTCACCCATTTTAGCATGCATGTTTTCCCCTCTTTGTGCCAAGATCCTGTCTAAAATCTTGCATTGCATCTAGTTTCTCCTTAGTCTCCTCCAGTCTGGGGCTTTTCTTGACTTTCATGAATTTGACACCTTTGGTGGATGTGGATTAGTTGTCTTGCAGAATGTCTTTCAGTTTGGGTATGTCTGTTATTTTCTCATGATTGAAACGAGATTGTATCTTATTTTACCAAGAATCTAAAAATGGTATTATGTTCTTCTTAGTGCATCATAACTGCTAATTTGACCTACTGACGGTGATGTAGATCGATCACTGGGTAATATTTCCCCTCTGAGTTTCTTTACCTAGTTATTAGTTTTTCCTTAGCAGTTGATAAGATTCTTTAAGAAAATTTGGTATTATGCAAATCGTGTTTTTTTCTCAAGCTTTTGTCTGTTAATTTGAACACCTTTTAGTTGATCTCATGTGCAACAACATGCTTCTCTTGTTTTAGTAAAATAAGAACACAGTGAACAGAAGTACTGAAAGATTGGAGCAAGAATCAAGATTTTAACACAAAATGTTTAAATGCAATGAGATATAATCAAAACATACCGCAAATGTATCAATTTAAAAAAATATTACAGTGAAAGACACATTGCTGCTACGCCACCTCAAAACAGTCCCCCTTACTTCAGACACACGTATTCCATCATCCTTACATTTTCTGAAGCAGTCCCACATGTCTTCCTTCAAGAGTATCTTCACGAAATGATAAAACGTACAGTGAATGCTACTGCCGGGGGCCAACCGAACGGCAGGTCCTGAATTGATTAAAATATTGAAGGAAATTTCCATCTAATAAAAACATCGTGCGTCCTCATTCTCTGTATCCACCAGATCTGCGGTCTCCTGACTTCTGGCTCTTCTCCAAAGCTCAAATGATCATGAAAGGTAAAGGTTTTGAGTAGACTCAGGACGTTAAGGCAGCTAAGACACCACAGCTAAAGACACCCACGAAAGGGAAGTTCTGTGCTATTTCAGAAGGTGGCAAGAATGATGCGATGAGTGTGTTCAAAGTGAGAGGGTTAATGCCCGAAGGTCTGTTAGTGTCATAAATTAAAAACATTTAAACATGCACTATATTTACCAATCACGCTTCATACTAATTTTTTTGGCAGCGCTGGGGATCAAGTCCAGAGCCCCATACACGCTACGCAAGCGCTCTACCACGGAGCTACGCTCCTGACTCCTGAAAACTATTTCTTTACTTAGTAATCAATACTGTGGTTTAAGTTTTCAACTGAAGTTGATGTCTTCATGTGAATCGCTATCTTCCTGTCAGCTGAAGTTGCTAACTGCGTGAGTCCACCGCCACCGCAGCCATTCCCTGCTCCCATGCTGTCACTGTTTGGCTTTTGATAATGGAGTCTTTTGAAGTGTCACGTCTGTTACTAATCATTTCCTTTATCTTTTCTCGGTGTGATCATTTCTGTAGCTTGAGTTGTAAGAGATCCAGACTATTTTGAAAGACAACCAACATATTAAAGAAAATTTGCCATTTAATATTATACCAGAACACACACACACACACACACACACACACACACACACACACACACGTTTTCTTCACTGTTTATTTTTAAGAAAGAATTAACTGCTCTTTTATAGATATGGGATTTACTGTTCAACTTAATTGCAAAAAAATGTTTAAAGCTACATATTTTGCATTAAAAATATTTTTAAAATTATGAAACATTTTATGCATAAAAAGGGCACAGGAAATAGTGTAGCAATACTTATTATTCATAAGAAATGTGCTAAAAAGATATTTTACCATATTTGCTTCAATTTTTTTTCTAAATAAAGAAAGACAGAAACAGTTAAGTACAACTCTAGCTCTGTCTTTTGTCAAAGGTGTAATTTCTATTTTGTATGTGTTTTAAAAGTTATTGCAGAGTCCGAAATAGGAGGATTGCAAGTTTGAGTCTCACCTGGATAAGCAAGTTAGTGAGACCCTGTTTCAAAATTTTAAAAATTAAATTAAATTAAATTGGGTGGAGATGTAGTTTAGTGGTTGGGGGTCACTGGATTCAATCTCCAGTATCGTAAAAAGCAAATAAATCAGAAATGATACATATTGAAAGTATTGTTTGCTTCCCTTTGCATTCTATGCTACCTTTTGGGTATCTATCTCTGTAGATATATTTTAATCTAGCTTATTAATGTTTTTAAATGCCTAATGCCACGTTAGGTACCAAACTGTCATCAGATTTTCTGGGCTCAAAATCTGAGTCTACTATTAATAAACAGTGTAAGATTGGGCAATTTTTGTAATCTCCTTGAGTCTTCATTTTCTCATATAAAACATGGAAAAAACGGGAAGACCAACAGCACTGAGTTGCTGCGACCCTTCAAGGAGGTAATGCACCGAGACTGGGCAGAGTGGCACACTTGCTTTGTAAGACTGGCCTTACAAGATACTAGCAAGTTGGAGGCTTGAACAACAGACATTTATTTCCTCACATGGAGTCTGAAAGGCCAAGATCAAGATACTGGTAGGCTGGCTGGCTCTCACTTTCATTTTTTCTTGTCTTTCAGGCCGTTATCCCCCGCTTGCCTATACCCACCTTCTTGCTCTGACCTCCCGTGCTCTTGTCCGTGTGTGTGCACATTTTCAGTGTGTCTTTCTTTGTGTCCAAGTTTCCTCTTCCTATAAGAGCACCAGCCAATTTGGCTTCATTTTAATTTGGTTGCCTCTTTAGAAACACATTTCATCTCCCAGGCTGGGGCGGGAGCTGAGGGGTAGATTGCTGTGGCTCGCATAGATACAGCCCTGCGTTTTATCTCTAACACTGGGGAGAAAAAGACACTTTCTCCAAATATAGTCAGATTATGAGGTGCTAAGGATTAGTGCTTTAGCGTATGAATTTGGGGAAGGCAACTGGGCCCCTAACAAATGGCTTGAGTTTCTATTCCTTGACAATTCCAAAAAGTTCTGCAATAAACATCTTCATATAAGATTCTTCGCAAATATGGGAGGTAGCTTTCTGCTGTTTTTGCTTTTTGGGATGGAAATGTAGAAGCGGGATTGCTGTTTATACAGTGTGCAAATCTTCAGCCTTCTTGTGTTAAGGTCCTTCTCCTCACAACATTGCCCACATTAGCGGCTACAAGTTTTAGCACTGTTGGCTAAACTTAATACTGGAAGCTAATATCTCATTGTTTTAATTGGGATTTTATTTACCAATTTAGATTCTGTTAAACAATATCTGAGTGTCTGTTCTTTTCTTTCTTTCTTTCTTTTTTTTTTTTCAGTACTGGGGATTGAACTCATTGAGTGTCTTTTCTTAAGGTTGTCATTAAGGCTTTTTGATCCCCATGAACCAATGACCATATCCTTTGCCTATTTTTCTGGTGAATTGTAGATATTCTGTAAACAAGATACCTCTATAGTTTTGAATAATAACCTTGGTTAGTTATTTGAGATATGAGTATATTTTTCTAGTCTATGGCTTGAGTTTTCATTTATAGATATCTTTTATCGTATAGAAAGCTTTTACCTAAATTTAGTGAAATTTCTTAATCTTTTTATTAGCAGTTTGTATTTTCTTTGTATCTTAGGAAATATTTTCCCTACTACAATGTGTGAGGGGGGCTGGGGATATAGCTCAGTGGAATAAGCGCCTGCCTAGCAGACGCAGGATCCTGAGTTCGATCCCCAGTACTGCCAAGAAAAAAAAGAGTTTATAATGTGTGAGGGGATTACAATCTTGGTATGTAGTAAATTCTACCTTATTTTCTTTCTTCTTGAACTTTTTGGGTTTTATTTTGGGCCATTTATTCTTCTGTATGAATTTTATAGTCAGGTTGTTAAATATTTTGCAAATTTCTGTTTGAATTTCCATAGTAATGAGATTCCTGAACGAGCCGAGTATAGAAATTACTTAAAGTGAGAACTGTAATTTTTATATA
This sequence comes from Dinomys branickii, assembly GCA_004027595.1. Taxonomy (NCBI): domain Eukaryota; kingdom Metazoa; phylum Chordata; class Mammalia; order Rodentia; family Dinomyidae; genus Dinomys; species Dinomys branickii. Next base: position 191,943 of record PVLD010001416.1, on the reverse strand, counting down.
GATTTTCAGCCTGAAATAGAATGTCTTAATTCATTTGATGCTTCATAAGAGGATACTTTATTGAATCTTAATTAATTTTCTCTAAAATATATTAAATACATTTGCTATTTTGTTTCTAAGTCTTTGTATCTTTTTTTAAATTCTAACAGTATGTGAAAAACAGTATTTTCTTGTATTAATTTTGGCTGAAGTATATTAATTATAATCACAGAAATTTATTTCTAGGCCCATATCTTTTATTATTATTGAAGTAGTTACATTTTAAAAAACTGTCTTTTAAATTTGTTTTTGGCTGAAAGTTAGGAATTGTGTTGTTTTTCACCTTGACTTAGTATTCAGGACACTTGCTGGATGCTCTTGATAGTTTAGGAAATTTATCTGAGGATTCATTTTTATTTCCTACCTAGACAAGTACATCACTTGTGCATACTGACCGACCTTTCCCCTGGTTATCGTCATACAAGGGGGTATTTTCTCCTTCTTACTGCATTGCTTAGAACCTCCAGTATAATGCTGAAAAGAATGGAATGAGGGATTTTGAGGCAGACTTCCATTTTTAAAGAATTATATCTAGTATTCACCATTGAAAGTGAAATTTGCTTTAGTTTTGTTTTTGTTAGTTTTAATAATGCTCTTCTATTTTTGAGTTATGAATGTGAGTCAACACAGGTATCCATATATATATATGTACCTTAGCCAAACTTAGTTACTGTGCTATTTTTAATGTCTCACTGAAATTGGCTACTATGTTGCGTATTTATAACTTTTATGTTTCTCTTCATAATTAACACTGATCTATAATCTGCTTTACTTATAAATCATTCTTTAGATTTTGGATTGTCTTAGTCACTTTCTCATCACTGAGACGAAATACTCAAAACTCACAACTTAAAGGAGAGGTTTATTTTATTTAGCTCGTGTTTTCAGTCTATGTCTGGCTGGCTCCAAGGCAGGAAGAGCCTGGTAGAGGGGTCTGGCACAGGAGAGCTGCTCATGCCATGCGGGCCAGGAAGCAGAGGGAGAGGGAGGAGCCTGATATAAGGACTCCTTTCTCGTCTACGCTCTGCTTCCTAACAGCGCATTTATCTCTGAGGACCTCTTCAGACCTAAACTGTAATGTGGATCAAGATTGGTATTCTCAAAAGTGAGCTGAGGGTCCTGTCAAGTTTTTATTCTCTGGAATGTTCTATAATACCTACCTTATCTATTTTTTTGAAAGTTTGTTGGAAGTTATCTGTAAAATATGGGTAGTTTGCTTTTTAATTATAATCAACATTTTGATTTACTGTATTAAATGAAGAAATATTTTCCTGGTTTTAAGTGATATTTTTCTAAGAAGTTGAGCGATCTATTTAAATTTTGAATTTTCCTGACATAAAATTATTGGTACTCTTTTTTTTTTCCTTATCTTTTTGAGACAGGGTCCCACTATACAGTTCAGGCTGGCCTTGAGCTCATTTCGTAGCCCAGTCTGGCCTCAAACTCTCAAGATCTTCCTGCCTCAGCCTCCCAAGTGCTGGGATCATAGCCGTGTGCCACCACATGCAGCTGTTAGTACTCTTATGATTTTCAGAATTGGTATCTACAGATACTTTTATTTTATTTCTAATATTCTCTATTTATTTTCATTCTCTATTTTAAATAATATTTGCCAGAGGTTAGTGTATTTTATGATTTTTAAAAGAAGGTTTTAAAAAATTTTAATACTTCTCACGTGGAAATAAATGCATTTTGGTCTCGTGATTTAGAGAGAGTAAATATCAACAATAAACTTTTGGTAAATCATTAATCACTCAAGATTTATACAACAAATTTTAATGACCAACTACCATATGTCAAAAGTTGGGTTTGGGGCTGGGTCTCTTGGGAATGCATAATCCTTATCTTGACAGCTGTTCATCTAAGGGGAGGATCGCCACACATATTAATAACAGTAGTACAATGTGAAAGAAGCTGAAACCGAATTATTGATTTCCTCTTTCTCTGGTTCTTGCCAGCTCAATAAATGGAATTGCCAATTGCTGCATTACTTAGCAAAACACTTCAAGTCATCACTGACTCTCTTTCCAACTTTGCATCCAATGATCTACAAATGCTGCTGTGTTCTGTGTCCAAAAAAATATTCTCAATCTGATCGTTTCCCACTGTTCCACTGCCTCCATGCCCTCCCCAATGAATGGCTGAAATCATTCATAATTGTTTCTCCTGCTTCCATACTTGACAACGGGGGTTCGTAATAGACCGGCAGAGAGATTTTGGCAGAAGAGAAATCAGGTGATGCATACCCTGCTCATATTTCTCCAGTGGTTTCCTTAAATGTGTAGAATAAACTCAAAGTCCTTCCTGCCTTTCTGCCTTCTAAAAGGACCATCCTTGTCTGGCCTTGGCCTCTCTTCCTGTTCATCCTGCCACTTTCCCCATAGTTTATTCCTTCCAGAATGTTCCTTCCAGAACACTCATTTGCTCCTGAGTCCTTGACTGTATCAAGCACATATTCTTACAGACATAGCACTTAGGGTTCTCTTTGCTTGGAATAACTACCCCCTGCAATCTTGGTCCCGTGGTTTACTCAGGTTTCCTCTAGGGGACATCCAATCCAAGGATTCTCCTAGACTGCTCCACAGAGAATACCCTGCCCTCATTATGTCCTTCCCCTTGTTTTAATTTTTTGACGTGAGACTGATTATTTCTTGTTTTGTTTGCTTTTTCTATCACTGGACTCTGAATGTCATAAAGGCAGTTCTTTGTTTGGTGATATGGTATTTGTGTTATATTTTTTCTAATTCAGTCTCAATGCTCCTTTCCTAGGTAAGAATTTCATGTCTTCTCAAATCTCCCCACCCACCTAATTTTCTTCATGACCTTGCTCCCCAACTTATTGAAAGTAGAACTCCTGCAGAGTCTTCCCACATCTGTGAACTTTCCGTGCTCTGTTTCTCTTCCTCTAATACAGATGGACACCTAGCATTTCATCAGTGAACACCTGTGCCCCTTTTGTACTGGATCCCCCTCCTTACACCCGCTGCAGGATTCACCCTTCGTCTTTGCATTCCTTTCTCTTTTATTTTCTCTCCCTCTCCCCTTTGCCAAGACATAAGCACAGTGTTAGATATTTCATCTTCAAAAGCAATCCTTTCTTTGTCCCTCATCTCCCTCCATCTACTCCTTCATTTAGCAAAACTAAATATTTGCTCCTGATGTTCTCCTTTGTGGAAAATCCATTTGAAAATGAAACCAAGACATTCAGTTTTAGTGGATCTTGAGTGAAGTCAGGAAATTGCATTATATGTTTTGAAGACTCCCTTGGTGAGTGTGTTCAGGGAATTATTAATTTAAGATTTGGCTTAGAACTATTACTAACTGAAGATGAAAATGAGAACTCTCCAATCTTACTGGAAGTCAGTATCATAAAGCATTTGCTTCATAAGACACAGTTAGTTTACCAGGAAGCTGGTCATGATGGAAAAGTTGGTGTACCTTTGTGTTATTTCACAGTTGATCTGAAAGTCACAGAAATCTGGGGTGAGTAACAGGAAATCTGAGCCTGGCCTCTGTAGGATAATGCTTGCACTTCCCAGCCTCACTGATGTGGGAAGCAGGCAACAGATGAGGTGGGAGGAAGAACAGGGGGAGGGATAGGGAAATTATGAATTTCCATCCACTACAACCATGTTTTCCAGACACAGCTTAGATCTATGTATACCTCTGTAAATGCTCTATAGTATTAAACTCTCTGCCTTGCGTGCTCCTGATTTTTCAATGAATATGGGCTGAATAAATAAAAATAGAAAGTAGATCGTGACCATTGACATCTCTGGAATTGTTTGCAACTCCAGAAGCACTCAGGAAGTTCATGAGGACTAGCCAAAGTTGCCTGTAAACAAGAGTTAATCTGATATTCTGGTTTCTTATTCACCCATTTATCTACCCACTCAAAGAAGTCACTATCTTTTATATGCTGAGCACTGGGATTCATGCTACAGAAGCAAATTTGGATACAGATTTTAATCTAGTATGATTGTACTGGAAGCAAACTGCCTGATTGCTGCCCTCCCTGGCTATGCGGTGGTGTGCAAATGATTGCCCTATCTCTGCCCCAGTGTCTCAGTATAAGGGATGGGGAGACTACTTATCCATTTTAACTGATTGCTATGAGAATTAAATGAGAAAATCATATAAAAGTGTTGTTTACACATCTGCATCACAGAGTAAGTCTTACCTATTGCTGAAACCCTTTGTACTATATTTTTAAAATAGTAGATTAGAAACAGGACAAATATAAAAGGTGAAGTTGAATGAATTTGCTGCCAAATAAGGTTCAATAATTTCTTGCTATAATTTTTTTTTACTTTCATAGGAATCTTTTTAGGTTTTCAGCCACTGAAGCTGACTGTTGGGAGTGAAAGGTCTGCTTTCTCTTGTAACCATCAAATGCAAGAGGAATTATCTGCTGCAGACACAGCTGGCCTTACTGCGTAGGCAATGCTCTGGGGTATATGACATTCGTGGGACTCTTAAAATGTCAGCTGCCACTCTGTGTGGACAATCATCAGAGAAAACAAGCTGGCAATCAAATGGGTCTGCTGCCTTGGTAGATCAGGCCTCTCCTCTGGTATCCTGCTCCCAGTGGCAAGCCACTTAATGAAATTCCCCCAGAAAGTCAGAAGCATTTTAACCTGCTATAAACAAGGGATCGTGCCTTTTGCAGACACTCTTGTCTTCAAAGAGACTCACACATGAAAACCCTTAGGGACCACCAGAACCAATGTCCAGTCCTCAGGCCAGGCTTGGTTGTGATGGAATTTCATTGATTCCATTAGCTGAATGTATTTACTTTGAAGAATTTCCTTTTGTTCTGTTCTTTCATGGCATGAAAGTTAACAATGAAAAATAGCATGGTGGGTTTTTTTTTTCTCCATTTACACACATACACATAGAATCTCTGAAATCACAACTTTTGGAAGCAAGTTTTGCAGGTGGGGAAAATGAAATTCAGAGAAGTTATATATGGTTTCCCTAAGATGACTTAGTCCATTTATTTAAAGTATAGGCGTCAGACCTAGATCTACTGATTAATGGTGTTGGGCCAAGTAAGGAAACAGAATCACATATAATGAGAAAAGTAATTTTCAAGTGTTACAGAATCCCCAGCTTCCAGGGATACTTTCTGAAAGCAGAGCCAGTATGCTCCACCACTGGCGTGGATTTTTGGCAGAAGGAAAGCTGTAACATCATGGCCACGTATTTTCCATTCACTCACCTTTAAAAAAAAGAAAAAACCCCTATTATCAGCAAGGACCTTCCGAGAAGGTAGTTATGTCTGAGCTTGGTACCTGTGACACTTTAAGACTTGGACTTGCAGTCTTGTTTTGTTATTGACAGTGTCACTTAATGTCTTCATTGCCTATTAAGTCTCTTTCTACCTGCCAAGCTTCGTACAAGGATAACAAGGACCGTTCCGATGAAATTGCTTTTATAAATTGCACAGTGTTCTACAGATTGGGAACATTATTATTGATGGCAAAAGCTAAAATTTGAAACCTTTCCTCTGATAATAGGACAAGCTATTAAGGGCTGTAAGGAGGAGAAATTCTGAAATTGTGAATTTATGTGGGCAACAGAGAGAAGTGAAAATACTTGCTCAAACCTAAGCCCAAGTGCCTCCTGGGAGTTTGCATCCTGAGCCCCTCACTTGCCTCACCCTGAGTGCTCCTGGGGCTTCTCTTGTGGAAAGTAGCTGTGCCACCTGAAAGCAAGTACCACAGGTTAGACTGGGATTTCACCAAGAGCCTAGCAGATGAGGGAACGGGTGTCTCAGTTCTGGAAGGGGGAATCCAGACAGTACACTACAGCAACCACTAAATCACTGTAGAGAGGTTCGGCAATCTTCTACACGGTTAGGATACCCATTCCTCGTGACCCTTTAGGTCCGTTCCAAGAGAAATGAAAGAAGTCCTCCACTGGAACACCTGTGGCAGTTCTAAACCAAAAACAACACTTGCTGTCCAGCAACTAGTGCAAGAAACACAGTGCTGGATTTTCCTTCATTTTAGTGCTTCTCACTGTCACTTTTAGTACTTCATATATAATTGTTCTTAAACTAGTCACAGAACAAACAGCGTGTCATCCTATTTAATAATGTGATGTGGTTAATGTCAATGAGCCCATGTCAAGAAATATTAAGAACTGAAAAAGATGGAAAAAACACACAAGTAAATTTCCCTCAGAGAATGTTATTTGTAAAAAACTTTCTCTGATTTATTTGTTTTCCTTGTCTTTTGTTCTAAAGAATTTTAATATAATACAGTCAAAACCAACCAAAATGAGAATATTATATAAAATTTCCCAAATTTCATTAAATTCTCATCCCACAAGTTGCCCTGATTTGTTCCTGTTCCTTGGGCCTCTGAGAATTCTTCTCAAAGTAACTGGAACTGTTTACATTTTCTATGGCTAAATTGGGTGGAGGGAAGGAGAGGGTTTGTTTAAATCTTTATCCAAAAATGTGCCCTACCTTTAATAAGCACTGCAGTTCTAACTGGTCAATGGTAAGAGGAGAAAAAAAAATCATTTTTTCATTAGTTTTTCCTGCTAATTTTGTCAGAAGTGTTCATTTTTTTCCCATTAATTGGTTCACTCAAACTTTTATGCTTAAAATATTTATTGAGCATTAACCTTAGGCCTCATTAATGGATTTAGTATGTATTTCACACAATACTGCAAAGGAAAATAAGTCATCATTGACTGACATCCAGGCAACTTCATTCTATGAAAGGAATGAATCTGAATAGAAGGAAATTAGCACAATGTCGATTCACTTAAACACGTTACTGTTGAGGCTCTTTGAGAAATAGCGTTGGAATGGAAATCACCAAATCTATATTTTGGTGTGAGTAGGGAAATGGGCCGACTGAAAGTCTAACAGCCCCACCATCCCTGCCTCCATTTTAATCCCTGTTAGTAGGGATTTATGCGTTAGGACTTACCATTCTTTCTCCATCCGTAGTCTTTTTTTCATGCAGTTCTCTTTGAGTATTTCTGAAAAGGAAGACACAGAGTTCTTGCCACAGAGTTTAATTAACTTGGAACATTTTTATTTTACATTTGACCCACAGAACTGGCAAAATCTCCTTCATGTCACACAATCTCCAGTTTTGCCTGCCTTCTCCACCTGGTTCATAGAGACTGGCAGAAAGCACCGCTTTCTGGCAGGCTTCATCTAAGCCAAGGTGACTCTCCTCACAGACTGGTCCCCTTGTCCCTGCTGGCCCAGCTTCTGTGTGTAAGGAATTCAAGTCCTCACTCGGTAGCTGCTGGTCTGCCCTTCAGTTCCAGAGTGTGCCTGTAGTGTTTATTCTGAAGTTCCCATATTACATACTGTGGACTCTCATTACTTAACCAGGAGAGAAAAGTTTATTTCTTTAAGCTCTCAATTTTCCTTGTTCTCTTTTTCTCTTGGATATATCCCAGTTTATCCCTTTACTTCCAGGCATAGGGTTGTTAGCAGACGTCACTGGAGACATGTTTCACCTCGCTTTGCTGATTTATTGTCCCTTCAATTCTTTCCAGGGGCACATTGGATAAAAACAATCCTTGTAACCAGTCAGGCTCAGGAATTGGCTAGCTGTTTCACACACAATCTGTTTAACCCTGACAATAATCCTGTAAGGTAAGCATATTATTATCCTGCTCTGACAGTAAGGAAACTGAGACTTGGCACTAAGCAAAGTAACATGTTGCAAAGTCAGTAAGTGGAAGAGCAAGACCAAACCCTGCATCTCTTGACTTTTCTGAATCTACCATTTTGCTTTGTCTTGAGGTACAGTGCCAAGTACTTCTTTGTTCTTTAATAGCTCTTTGCCAAATTAATGTATCAATGAATGTGTGAAATCTCGTATATGCCTTGTTCTATAGTAAAATATAGAAGTATTTGTAATTGGTAACTGAGAATAAAAAGTATTTGTAATTGATACTGGGCTATGGCATTATTCACTAGCCATAATTGATTATAACAATTAAATTATATATAAGTAATTATATATAATGCCATCTATTATATCTGATGTCTGTTATCATTCCTAATACAATATGTATATGCGCTGCCGAAGCAAGCACACCTAAGACAATATGGAACTATGCTCCATGAAGGAAGGCAAACAAATATGGTGACTTCTGTCATACAACAGCTTTCTGTCTAGAGGTACTTTCTGGAATGTGACATGCAGAAAGTGAACCCAAGTAAAGCATGCCAGTCTTAACAAGTTGAATAAGCAGAGGTAAGAGTTTGGAGAGTCCAAATGCCATGAACTACAGTGGAGAGTCCCAAGGAGGAGGAAAGTAAACCCAGAAAGAGATCCAGAAGCACGTATATGGGTCTCCTGTAGTTCTTAACTGAATACTGTCTTATGATGGGTAAAGTAGAACCCTCTGAGGTGAGGTCATGCAAGGAACAAATATCTGGGAAATAACAACTGCCAGAGAGGTTCAAACCAAAAAATCCTAGAGCCAAAAAAAGGGCCAAGAGTGCTGACCTGTCAGAATGCAGAGAACATCTTGAACATCTAGGGCAATGGTCCCCAAGATTTTTGGCATCGGATTGGTTTTCTGGAAGACAGTTTTCCATGGACAAGGGTATTTGTTGTAGGATTTTAGGGGGATAGTCAAAGGAACAAACAACCTTGGTCTCTGGTATGTGTGATGCACAGGAGGGTTCGTGCTCCCACGAGAAGCTCACACTAACGCTGATCTGACAGAAAGTGGGGCTCAGGTGAGAATGTGCACCAGAGGAGCAGCTAAAAACACATATGAAGCTTGGCCCACTGGCCTGCCGCTCACCTCTGCCTGTGAAGCCTGGTTTCTAAGCAGCCATGGTTCTGTATGCACCTGTGGCCCAGGAGTTGGGGCCACAGATCAGAGCATTCTGTAGAGATTCAAGAAGGTTCACGCACAGTATTGCTCTATATTTACCAAAAGAAATTTAAAAACAAATCTTGAAAGCATCAAAATGATTCACAAGGAACTTATATTTCTGATGAAACAAATTTTCATGCTCTTTAAAGAAAGACAGCAAAATCCAGATAGACAATAATGTAAACCTTACAATGTCCATCATCCAATAAATATTACTAGACATGCAAAGAAGCAGAAAATGTCACACATAACTGGAACAAAAATTCGTTAGCAGAAATAAGCACAGAAGTCACAAAGGTGATGGACCCAGTAAAGAAATATTCTAAAGTTGATATTATGTTTTCAAAAATTCAAAGAACCATGCAAACAGAATTAACTAAGAAATAAAAGGTATAAAGAGAACCAAATGAAAATTCTAGAAATGAAAAATGTAATATCCAAAATGAAATGTTCACTGAATGGACTTAACACAACAAAGACCCAACCAGCTTGATAGTATCAAAGTCAAAGCATGTGCAGAAAAAACCGGCATGGAAGAAAACCAGATCGTCCATGACTTTGAAAAGTATGAAATAGTCTAGTATCTATGTAGGACTCAGAAAAAAAGAGGATGACAGAAAAGTTAAGAAATAATTGCCAAACATTTCCCAAGGGTCTTAATGAATAAACAGAAGGAAAAGTACCAAGGCCAACAATGGCTAAATTTAAAGAATCCGCAATAAGGAGAAAACCTTAAAAGTAGTTAGAGAAAAACATATACATGAAAATAATGATGAGTACTGAATTCTCAGAAACAATACAAAACAGAAGGCACTAGGACCTCCTTAATGCCATTAAAATTAAAAAGGATAAAGATGTAATTTACTATATATAACAAACTTCACATGATGGATCACAAACATTTACTGATACAAAATTTTGAAGAAAAATTAAAAGCTACAAAAAAGTGCAACCAATGGAAAACAAGATATCAGATTAAAACTTAACTATAGTGACCAGTGTATGACTAAAAATATCTACATATTCAAATGTAATTGGTAAAAAACATATCAATACTGAAAAGGCAAATAACCTGATACTATCAACACATTTAATAAACCATGTATTCATTGAGTGCCAAAGATGGAGGGCTGTTGTCCAAGTCTGAATTTATCAAAAGAAAAGATGATGTCCAAATTCTTTCCATTTTCTAGGACTAGCTGGATGGTTCTGCTACCAGGAAGCACCAAAATTTAGGAAGGTTAACAGTGATGAGAAGTAACCGCGGGTGAGTCTCTCCACCAGAGCGTTGGCCCAGAAGAAGGGAATATAGGCAGATATTAACTATGGAATAAGTGACCCATTACAGAACCAGATGAAAGCAACTAAGGTGGTCACTGGCCTTTTGGTTTCAATTTCCTTCCAAGTTTTTCATCATCCGGTCTGCATCATAGGGAGCTAAACTTCTGCAAACAACAATTCTCAAACTCCCTTGATTCTAGCTTGCATTATTATATAACCAGTAGAAGGTAAGAGAAATGGGTTGCAAAGCAGAGGTGGAATGAGGGAAAAGAAACAGGTAGGTGGGGAGGTTGATGCCTTCCTCTTTCTATTTTTGCTGCTGACTTTGTCAGAAAGGTGACTGTTCACTCCAGCTGCCTTCAGGAGACCCAGCAGCAGCAGCAAGCTTGGAGGGTAACTGCTAGTCACTGCCGGCACACTAGGCTTCAGGGCCAAAGGTAATTTAAGCAGTTGGGGCTACAGCCCCGGAATAAATAACTGCTGTTCCCACCGAGCAGTGGAATTGTTACTGTTGGCAGCAAGAGCTTCTAGGATCTGCTATACCATGTGCTCCTCTCCGTGCCTCAGCCCTATGGAAGGTAGCAGTTTGCTAAAATTACTCATCTTTGGCTGTTACTGTCCCCTTTGCCTTCCTTCACCTTCAGCTGCTTTGGAACTAGGCAGCGGTATGAAGCCCTTCCCCTTGTCTATTTGAAATGACTAGTGTCGTTTGGTTTTTCTGATGAGACCCCGATTGATACAGAGGATGTGAGAAATTTAAGCAGAATGAACGCCTTCTGAAGGATTTGTGATGCAGAATGAGGCCTCTACCACAGAATAGGCCAGCTAGGGAAGGACATAGCACAGCCTTGCCTCGTGGGCCCACGTGGTCCACCTCCTTCAGCTTCCAGGTCTCTGGGTATGTTCAAATAGGTATCTCTTGAAATGTTAAGGAGGAGATACATTCGTTAAGGTGGTACGTTTCATGTGACCTTAAATATCTCTTCTGGTTCTAATATTGTAAATCATTGGCTCCTGCCCGCTGGATCACTGAGAGATATTGTAAGATTTTGAAGAAATGCTTAAGTCTGTATGAGAACAAGAATTGACATAATGAAAAACTCTGTATTTCTCTTCCCTTCTACCGTCTCTAAGTATTATCATTTCTTACCTAAATTTAGATGTTCTTTGGCTTAACAATACAAATCAATTTGTACGTTAATAACTACACAACTCTTCTGAGTAACTAAATTCTTAAAACTGACATACACTAACAGCATTTTTTCTATCTACGACAGAAGTAGATTTGTAAATTCTTTTATGTTTGAAAAGGAACTCTTTTACCTGAAAGAGTTGAAAATCACTATTTTAGAGCTCTGATTTTCAAACACGGCACAGGTTCCAATCGAAGTGACTTATTTTCAAAATCCTAAAGTCTGCAGAGTTTGGGGGATACTTTTCTGGGACCAGTCTCTGATGAGCAAAATTTTACTTATTAAAACTATAGTATCATTAAGTAACTCAGATTTCATATGCTTAGATCACTTGGAAATACTACAGTAGAAAGAGTTTACTGTTACTTTTAGGAAGACATGTAGTTTCTTCTTTCTTTGTAAAAGGGCATTTTAATTCTACCCTATGAACACTGGAGGAAACTTTGACAGTAGCAGTGACTCTGAGAAGAATTTAAGAAACAGTTCCTGTTTTTTATTCTCCTGTTAATACACGTGTTATCATTTTATGGTGTTAGATTAACTAAAATTCTTATTTCTATCTTAAAATTTCAAGTGACAATTGTTGTAATTGAAAGTAAAACTAATGTTCATTGATGTTTTACTAAGAGTAAGATTCTGAACCAGGGCATCTGTATATTGTATTCACTATATCATATCATGTCATATTAAAAATGAATTCTAGAACTGTAATCATTTGTCCTGTGACAGATAATAATTAGTAGCCCCAGGATTCAAATAGATGCTTGTTTAGTAAAGAGCTAGATTTGACATCAAATGCACAGTCTACATCTCAGCCCCACCATTAATTATCTATGTAATCTTGGTGTAATCACCACGTCTGGCCTCAGCTTCCTTATCTGTAAAATGGGCACAGTGGTACTGCTTTTGTTGTAGAGTGATTGCAGAATCAAATGTGATAATGTGCGTGGTGCACATCACATACATACTATCTGACTCACAATAACTGCTCTAAATGTAAGCTTTTATTGTTTTTTATGATACTCTAATTTCCTGTGAAATGAAAATTCATAAAATTGATGTTTTAACTTCCGAAATTCAGTTCTCTCATCTGTAAAATAGAGGTAATTCTTTCCCAGCTCCATTTGCATGTTGTTATGAAGGAATTAAATGAAATTAAGCAAATAAAAGAAACCCTTTGTGCACAGATCCACCAAAACCATTTTCTGAGAACTTCGAATTCCTTAGGGTTTATTTATTTTAAGATTAAGGTGATGTTTTATTTAAAGTTCGGATTTATTTACACATCCTCTCGTATAACCTTTAGTGTCTCCAGGAAAGGGTGTGTAGACTCCGTTTGAAACCCATTGCCGGCTTAATATTTCCTCCTTTTCTAGAGAAAGGCTCTATTTAGCAGTAAAACAAACTGGACACTTTCTCACATTTGTTTCACCAGAGAAAGGAAGGGACAGAATCTCGGGTACCGGAGTTGACGCAAAGGATGTTTCTTGATATCTTCAACTTGAAATTGTCTTATCTGACAGAAGCAGCTGATTTAATAAGGTCTTTGCCATCGGATGCTGCATTTCATTTCAGGATTTTCCAGACATCCCGAATCCTTCACGGAAAGAGGTAGATCTCAGATATAAATGCAAAAAGAATAAAAATAGCAAATTTCCTTTCAGCTCAGTACAGCAATTTATTCATCATACGCAACATGAATTGAATTAGTGCAGGTTATTCTACTGTATTTAACATGATCACCCAGAGCTAGACAATATGTTCCCTTGGAAAAGGCATGTTCTCCATGACCTGCTCATCTGAGAATTCTGAAATTTATCTTTGATCTATCTTTTTTCCTCCTGCTTCTGGAATCTGGTCCTCAGCCTTCTCACCTAGGTCTTCGCCAGTTTCCTAAGGACACTGCCAGAAGGTGTCCGGCTGCTTTACAACCTGGTGTCCACCTTGCTGCCAGAGGACATGTTTCACACTCAGGTCTGAATTTGCCATTCTGTTCCAGTTTCTCCCACCATTACAGATTCCCAGCCAGCCATGACACCTTGCTTCCCTCATGGGGGCGTAAACTTACATGTTTCCATATTGCTTTTTGTTTGTTTCTCTTCCCTACCTGGCAAGTTTGTATTCTTCTCTCCAGAATGAGCTACCTTTGTGAAGACTTCCCTGCCCAGTCCAGCGCTCCTGACTGACAAATTTTCATAGCCTCTGGCCCTCACACGTCTCTGAGATGACCCTGAGTGTTAGCCTGTGATATTTGTGGCCACCTCAACAAAAAAGAGCAATTATCTCCATTTTAGCTAAACCTGAGCCTATTTCCATGCGTTGATATGTACAGAACTGGCTAGGACTTGTCCTTACGCTTTCAATTGGTTTTAAGCAATGCAAATAGGTCCAGCCAAGGTGCTGATAGGAAGTCTTTGAAGCAAAATGACAGGGTGTTTCCCTGCCCCCATAGCTCCCAAATAGAATATGAGAGTTGAGGCAAGGAAGGGTGGAGAGCCGTGCTCCGCGCCATTGGCTGGGATCGAGCCTCAAGATAAGCAGCTATGCAGGAATTGCAGAGGTGGTTTCGGGCCTCCTAGCTAGGCCAGCTCATGGCACTCACCTACTTCCTGCTATGCGCAGTCACTTATCCTCAGGTCACTCCTTTCTTCGTGAATGAATAAAACCTGGGTTTGGCCCTGGGCCAAGGCCTTTGTTCAGGTTAGCCATCTTGGTGGCTGGATTTAGGATCCCTTTGCTCTGCATAACTACAAATATTCCTTAGTGTCTATTCCGGCCATGGGCTGCAGTGGAAGTGGTAGATCAGAATTAACTCACTAGAATTCCAGTAACTTTTCCATGGGATCACAAATGTAACTGCCCTGTGCATGGTGAGGACCAGGAAGGGCTCTCTGTATACATGGCTCATTCTCCCAGTGGGCTGTGAACACTTCGAGTTTGCCTATCTTATTTTAATGTTTGGACTCAATGACATATATAGTGCTTGGCAAAGAGTCTGGAAAGACTGTAATGAATCAACATTTAAACAACAGACTCTGACCTACGTGAGACATCCAGTGTTGTCACCTACTTGGGAAATTCACTTAAGTTCTCTCAGTTTTGGCTTTTTCATCTGAAGACAGCAGACTATAACAAAATGCCTATGTCGTGTTGACGTTGTAATAAAACTTTCAAAACTGTGTCTGGTACAGCAACTCAGCACTCTGGATTGCTGTTATTCGTTGTCACTGCTGCTACGACTCCTTGCAACTGTGGAGGTGATGTAAGGTTGTTCACATGGGGGAGATCTTTAGAGGACAGTGGGCTCAGGGCGGCGCATGCTCGCAGCAGAGCAGATGTTTTCATCTAATTACTTCTGCCGTGACGCTACTATTCAAGCTGGTGGAAGAGACAAACCTCCTGTTTTCTTCTCTGTTGCCCGTTAGTCACCATCCCGGGGAAGTTCCATTAGTTCCAAATCTCGAGATTTCTACAACTTATCTCACAATATCCTCTCCAGCCAGTTTATATAAAAATGCTTGGCAGAACAGCCGTTTCCACACTCTCTCCCTCCCTCCCTGCCTCTCACCCTTCTCTCTTCCTTTCTTCCTTAACATCCCACTGCACTCATGTTTTGTTGGTGTTCTGGGCTGTAATTGTAGAAAGTACTTTAAACTCTGCCTGTCCTGACCCTCACTTGATCCTTCACTGATTTGCATGATTTTGTCTGGACCGGACCCATTTGTGTTCTTTCCCGCTGCCTCATCTTTGTGGTGATTTATCTGCCGCTTAGATAATTTCCTAGTGTTCTGCAGTCCCTCAGGGCAACACCTGAACTGCCCACAGGGACACAGGGGAGCGCAACTGAATGGGGCTGAGCAGGGTGATGCTGCCCCTAACATACTGGGGAGCCCATGACTTAGCTACAAAAGCAGCTACATAGGAATGTTGCTGCCACCTGGGAATGAGTTACCTTATGGTATTTTAAGAGAAATTGCTAACCTGTATATGAAATTTACTGATTCATAAATGATGGCAATTAATTAAGAAAAAAAACTCACAGGAAGAGAAATTAAGATGTCTATGAAGCTACTGAAGAAAGTTTATGAGAACAAAATAGTTCCTCCCTCAAGGTCATTGCTCAGTCTCTGCTTTTCTCCTGGATTTTGCCTCACTTGGTTAATCCCAAATCTAAAGTTCTACATCTGCATCACTTCTTTCAGACCTTTCACATAAGCTGAAAAAACTTACTCAATGCTCAGCAGTAAAGGTAATTTGATGATAAATGTTGTTCCTTAAACAGGTGATGAGCTCACAGAAACAGTTATGTTCCATAAACCACTGTGAAAAGTCTAGTCTTCCCTTTGGAATCATTGCACTTGGAGGAAACTATAAGTCATACTGTGTGTCAGCAATTGATCTATAAGTGTTTCACATTTTATTAGCACCTAACTAGATTTTGAGTTTTCCAGGGGCAATGAATTTGCATTAACTATGATTAGTGTGCAGGACTTCTGTAGATCAACTGATCACTAGGTATATAAAAATCAACCAATGATTACTTGCAAGCCCACTAGTACTGGAGGTTGGTTAATGACTAAGTTTAGTTAGGAGGTGATCATATTAATACAAAATTGACACACCTGTCTTTAGTGTAGTGCTAAAGCGTTTGCTTTGTCTACAGACCCACTGACTTGGGTACTCGATTGACTCTCTGATTTTTACTTTTCAAATTTTATTTTATTGTAGTAAGAACATGACAAATCTAGACTGAACAAATTTTTAAATGTACAATCAGTATTATTAGTTAGAAAAACAATACTCTATGACAAATCTTTGGGATTTTTCATCTTGCTTAATTGATATGTTACGTTCATCGATTAGCAACTCCCCAAGTCCCACTCCCCCGCCCCTGGCAAGCACCGCATTATTGGCTGAATTTTTATTCTGACCATTTTAGACCCCCTCAAACAAGTGAAATCATGTAATATTTGTCCTTCCATGTCTGGCTTACATTGTTGAACATAATGTCTTCAAGATTTATCCATGTTGTTGCACATTGCAGGATTTCCTTTTTTTTCTTTTCTTTTCTTTTTGAAAGGCTGAATGCCAAGCAGTTCTCTTGAATGGTTTCTCGTAAGCTCTACCATTTGCAATTTTTAAAAAAAATGAAGACCAGAAGAGACACTTGAAAAACATTTGAATGTCTAGGTCTCCTGGATTTTTATGATTTTCCTCCAATCTTTTACAGCGGTCTTGCTCATACTAATCTGACAAAAACAACTTTTACCACATTGACTTTAAATAGCTGTACTGATACAGTTGTATCAGCTGTGTTTTCATATACATAACACGTATCTTCATAAAAACATTTTATTAGCATACATGTTAATTAGATGTTATAATTACACTCAGAAGTACAAATAGAGTTAAAAGTATGGGAACAAATACAATGGACTTTTTATTAACCGCTCACTGAACTCACAGGAGACTATTTCCGGTATGCAAGAGACCTTCTCATAGCATTGGAATCTTTTACTCCAGTGGGACAATGCTCTATCTTTTACACAATGGGTGGGAGGTATTGGTGATTCCATCTGGTCAGTAAGGTGATGGTTCAGTAAGAGTACTCATTTGATTACTGATTGAATTTGGTGGGATTTATTGGGTTCTTTCCAATAATAAGGACTCACTTATGTGTATGTTTAGTGAACTTCCCAATAGGAATTTCCTTATCCTATGCCCATGAGATCCCTTATGGATAAACTTTTTCCCATTTTGTCATTGGAGGAAAATAATTTTCAGCTGGGTTAAAGTGATTTCCCTAAGGCTGGAAAATATATATCTGCTCCAATCTGATCCCAAGTCCAGGGGTGTTTCTGTTCCCTCAGTGCTACCTCTCATTAAGCAGCTGGCTAAGGGAGCTCCCAAGACCCTTTCTGCTCCAACACACCCTGAGCCTCTGATACATTATCAGTATCCTGCATACATCCTCCGTTCTACTGCTAAGAGCCAACTCTCCCTCTGTGGCAACTTGCAAGACAGAGAGGGGAAAAGGACCTTAAGTAGAGGGTCAATTAATGTCACATTGGTAGGGCAAGAGCTTCCCAGAATTTTTGAATTTGTCCCTCTTTTCTTTGATAAATGGCTCCCACCTCTTTTTGACAGATTGATCTTGAGTTCTGGGCATTTTTCTCTCACCGCATTAGCTGCCAGTTTTCCAGCCAAACCCCGGGGGCTGAGATGAGGTGAGAGGTAGGTTGTTTGAAAGTATGGCTTGACTGAGCCATGCAACCAGGCTGAACGTTCAAAAAGCCCTTCTGTGCTTGGAGCTTGCTTTCATGTCTTGGAAATCTTGATTTATTTCAGGACAGGGAAAATCCAAGCCGGCTTGCAGAGTGGAAATTAAAATCTTAAAACTGTGTATGAAAATCGAATATTCCAAATGGCCTGGTTTAAACATCATTCTGCGTCGTTGATCAAGTGTAAAAGTTCTTGAAAAGCAACAGGGATTTATGGCTAGGCATAGGTCTGGGGAAAGCTTGGTAGATATTTATGGTTAACTTTAAGGAATTCCACTGACTGTACTTCAGTCTGCTTTTGTGCCCACAAGTTCCTATTTTGGAGATTTCAAGCTTGCAAATGCTTATAGGTCAAAAAATATTTTGGTTTGGCTGTTGTCTGTTAACTTCTGAATTGGGAGAGGACAACTATATATCTTTACTTGGACACATTTATGACATCGTAGATAAGCAGGCATGCATGTGTTTTTGTTCCTTTAGATTTGTGTCTTTGTCTTTTTCTAGGACAGAAACTTCACTTTAATTATCTTCGCTACTCCAGATCTAATACAGTCTCTGAGCCCCACAAACGCTGCCCTGAGTTTTGTTGTTCAGTGAGCTGGCGGAGCACCTGGATGTGCCGGGTCCTGCACTCACTGCTGAGGTAGGTGCAGAGGTGGTGGATAGGAGTGGGATTTTCGGAGTGAACTTAGCTTCACAGTGCAGAGAAATACAATGAAAATTGAAAGCTTAAGAACAGCTGGCCTTCTGAATCAATTCCCTTTTTACAGACTTCAGTCGCTAGTTCTGCAGGCGGACGAGCATTTCTTGTTTCATATACAGATCTCAGGTGTGTGAGGAAGTGGCCTGAAAGCCACCTTCAGTTTCATTCTTTTTGGCTGGTGTGGAATGGGATGGGCACGTATTGCCATGGCTGGTGGGTAGGTTGGCAGCAATGGTGAATTCCAAGACGATTTTAGGTCCTCCCGCATCAACTATCCTGCTTAATCCTCTCCAGAGTTCTGTTGGATTGTTATTTATGTTTTTCAAAAACACTATCCCTTTTTCCTAGAAAGGAAACACTATCCCTTTTTCCTAGAAGACTTCTTTTCATTCACACATTTCATTTCTGTTAACAACTCTTCAGGTGCCAGCGTGGATGACAGCCCTCTGTGACTTCCTTTCTTCAACCCATGGCAGACTGATAGTATCCTTCCTTTTGGCGTCTGTAATATTCTGTGACTTCCTCAAGCATGCTCTTAAACACCTGCCTTGCACTTGAAGTCTTTGCTGTGTGTCCGGCTGCGAGCTCCGCAGAGCTGCTTCCCAGGCACAGGGGCAGCTTCTCTCCCCCAGTTGTGCAGATGAGCACTTGGGAGCTTGTCCTGCTACCTGCTTCTACCCTTGCGCTCTACATCCAACGAGTCACCTCGTTCTTTGCACTTTACCCCTAAATGCAACTTGGAGCCTCTGACTGTTCTCATCTCTGTTGAGGTCCCTCAAACTGGTCTCAGCCTCTTGCCTTTGCAGGCTGTGGCATGAGCTCTGCGCTGGTCCCACAGCTTCCCTTTGGCCCGGTAAGCATTTCCTCTGCTTAAAGCTCCTCAGTAAATTTCCACTGCAGCTACGATTAAATCCACAGACCTTGACGTCCCCTACAGGAGCCCTGCGATCTGGCTCCTTGCTACCCACCAGCCCCTTCTTGTACCCTCAGTCACCATCTTCCGGTCACATGAGCACAGTCTTTGCCAAGTTCATTTTTCCTTCACGTGGCCCCTCTGCCTAGTACTTTCTGTCACTCTTCCCCCAGCTAGCTCTGATCAATCTTCAGGTCTTAGCCAAAGGTTTGCACTCACAAAGTGGGCTTTCCCAAGCCCTGAGGTGCTCGCCAGAGGACTCTCTTCTTTACAGCATCTATCTATATTTATCTATGGATTGATTAACCAATTTATTTGCTAAATGTATGTCCCTTTCCCTGGAATGTAAGACTTACTGAGGGAAAGATGTATCTGTTTGGTATTTTTCACTATTACACGTACAAGACTAAGGTAGTGCCTGGGATTTCAGTAGGTATTTACCAAATATTTATTAAAATATAATAAATAAATAAAGACTAAATTGTTGAAATGTGGCTTATCACTTGGTACTTAATCTTGTTGGGTGTGTTTCTCCTCGGAAGAGGAAATCGAAATATGTGTGTGTTTGCTTTCTCCTATGAGTCTAACACTTATATTTACCTTAGCTATAGCGAAGACACATTGTCCACCTTTCTCCAACCCAACAGCATGTGGAAGGTGCTAGCTGCCCCATTAATGAGAATTCGAAATTCTACACTTCTTGTCCACACTCTTGTGAATGGACTTCCCTGTGGAGGGAGAAAGAGTCCACTTGTGGACTTTCCACCCCAGACCCCAAGTGTGGACTGCACTTCACTTCAGTGAGAGTGTTACATGAGCCACATTAGGCTCATTTACTATAAGAGGAAACTGAGGCAGGCATGAAGTGAAGTAACTTCGCTAGAACCGAGTTCCCTCACTGCTTGTCACAGAAGATGGATGTCACAGGCCTGGAAAATTGGGGAGGAGCTCAGACCACGTGCCCAGTCCAGGCTGGCAGCAGGGCTTTCTGCAGGTAACCACACTTCAAGTCTGGCCAGGGTTTGAAGTGTCCCGGTGATCTGGGGAAGGAGCTCACACACAGCCAACTCCGTGCCAAAAATAAATTCTCACTCAAAATACTTCCCAGACAACATTTTTCTTTGAAAAAAAAGGGGGGAAGGACCAAATGAAAACACACTCACTGTGTTTTTCTCTCATGCATTTCCCTGTTTGGGACTTTTCTTTTTCTTTCATGTTTCTGACCACCCTTGAAACAGTTTTTATTTCTGAGAAGATTTAAAAATAATTTCCCTATACTCTTCCATCTTCCCATCCAGAGGTAGAGTGAAGTTTCACATTTTCCAGCCCATTTTTATATAGAGAAGACAATCAGAGGTTCTGCTGTGACTTTAGGTGCTGGGGACAGAGCAGAGATGGGGTAGGTGGATTTGGCCAATAAAATACAGCTGAGGAGCAAGGAAGCGGGGAGAAGTTTCTCAGTACAGCCCTTGCTAGATGCTGCCACCATCTTGCTTTTTCAGCTCGCTGCTACATGACTCCTTTTGCCGACACCAGCTACTCTTGCTGAGCCCATCCCTGCTCCCAGCACAGTGTACCCTCATGCTCTTCTGTTGAGAGCGCCGCTTAGGCTGGTGACAGAATACCATCCGATTTACAAAGATGTGTCCCCTGGCCTCATGATCACTTGCTCACTTTTGCAGGCCAACCAGGGAAAAGGGTTCTCAGTAGAGAACGAAACATCCATCTTACGTTCTCAGAGATAAAAGATCAATCATTCCAACTTATTTCCTGTTTATCTTGCTCCTGCTGTTTCCGTTACATCATTACTTTATGATGCAGTTATGAGCACATCCAACCCGTCCATGACTTATGTCCAGACTTCTTCCCGAAGGTTGTCTCTGAGAATGTCGTGCTTTCCCTCAGGGCTTCGGCTCTGTGCTTTCCATGGTCTTGAATTGGCTTCCTTAGGTTTTCTCCCTGACTCTCTTGGGCTCTGTTCTATTTCCAGCTGCTCCAGTGTGAAGCCTTCCCTGAGGGTAAGCATAAAAGCTCATGCTCAGGAACTGGGGTTTCCAGGGTCTGAATCCCAAATTATTCACCGGCCAGCTATGCAGCTTAGAGTAACTTTGCTTCATCTTTGCCCCAGTTGATTTGTTTCTACAATGAGAATAATGTCAATATCTATCTCATAGGTCTGTTGAGAATACTTACTGAAGTAGTGAAATAGAATAGTTTGATACTCATCATCACACTCGGCACACAGTGGGGCTGGTCCAGACTTCCCTGCTCATCCCCAGAGCCTTCGTTCATCCCTTTAATATTGTATATATTCTTCAGGGCTGCAGGTACAAGACACTGTGTTTGGCACCGGGAAGAAAATAATCACAGCATTGTATGTAAAGTCTATGGAGCTGGAAACTTTCATTCATTTCTAAAGACATAATTTTACTCAGAAAATGTACCATGGGTTGACTTAAATTTCTCTATGAATTAAAAATTTACCATAGAGGTGGGTCCTGACGAACATATACTTTATTATTTGATCATCTTGAATCTCATAGGAGATATATGCTCCCTGCTGCTACTTACTCACACAAAGTAACATATCTTTAAAGAAAATGTCTCATATCATGTACAATTCTCAGTTTTTGTAAAAGAATAGCGTATCCATAGCACAACCGGGCCCCCCACCACTGCCTCAGCTGCTTTCATCCTCACCACCGTAACCATCACCGCTAGGTACGCTGCTTCCATGTCACCACTACCAACACAGCTACTGTCATCATATACGGCAGTGCTGGCCAACCTATGGCGTGCGCGGTATTCGCGTTTCTCTTAACACGAAAGATGTTGATGTATGAGTTGTTTTTTCTAAACTAAAACGTCCGTGTTCAGCACAGTGCTGGCGCTTTGGGATAAGGAGGTAGTTCTGGGGTTGCCGTTTGAGCGCTCCCCTCTAAGGGGTTTGCGTCCGTGATGTACGCCATCACTGACGTCATTACTCCGCCCGTCGCCATGATGGCTTCACCGCAGCTGTCACCGTTATAAACGCCGTCACCATCACTAGCACCACCTCTGGCAAAACTACCACCGCAGGACATACTCCCGTCACCGTCAGTGTCATCCCTGTGACACGGACCGTAGCCACCACGACTGTCATCACCGCCACACTATCTCGGCCATGAACACGGACAGTGCTTCCGGCCACAGAGACAGAGCAAGTGAGCAGGCAGTGCTGATTTTCGGAGTTACCCAGTAACTTTGTGAGGTATAAATACTTTTTATATACAACTCCACTGATGAGGGAAGTGTGTTTCAATTGCAATGGGCCTTTACATTTATATGATTTTTAATTTTTAAAATTTATATCGTTTTCTTTTTCATTTTAGAAATAATATGAACCATTTTGTAGAATATAATCTGCGTGTCCCTTTGGGTCCACTTGTTACCCTTCTCTCTATTCAACCTGTGCCCCGATAGGCGGAAAAGAGGACAGTGTCACGGGGCGTCCTCTGCCCGGCAGTGTTCTCAGCCAGTGGGAGGCGCGAGCAGGAGCTCGAAAGCTGGAGGGGTGAAAGACTGAGAGTTTATTCCCATCTCACAGGGCAGCGTGGTAGCGCTTATTCTTCTTGTTGAGCTGCTTTTACTTGTAACTACAATTCTCCCCGCAGCCAGAAACCGTTTTCTCCTCTTCTCCTTTGACCGTGGGTAGCAATAGCTCCCAGTGGCGCTAGACCAACATGGTTAGTCACTTCTTGTTTCTCTCCTTCGCCCTACCACACCTCTGAGATGCTGCTCTAGTGAAACCATTCTCCGGCTATTTTCTGAGAATGCCAGCGTTTTCCTTTCTGGAGCTTAAATGATACAATATGCAATACAATTCTCAAAAAGAGAAAGAAAGGGAGGAGAGAAGGAATGAGGAAAATTAGGAAGGAAGGAAGAAAAAGAAATGAAGGTGAAAGATTCCAATTTCTCCAGGTAAAATCACGGTCTTAGTGTATTTACTTTCAGCTTTTTATATACAATTTGTATGCAATTATTACTGTGGTATAAATATATTTCATTTTTTCACTTTAACTTGTTCTATTATTTTAAAAAGTTGCTCGACCTCCACAGTCATTATTTTTAAAGACTGGATAATATTCAAGCGAGACATCAAAATTTTTTGCAAATGCTGTTTTCCCATATTTTGGCTATACAGATTCCTTAAAGTCTAGCACGGAGATAAAAGGAAATGAAGGCTTTTTGACTCTAAATTGTCCTCCCACATTGCAGGTCATGGGATTGTATCCTAGGAGGTGACATCATTCTTTAAAGGAGAAATGTAAGTTATCTTTTTTTTTTTTTTTGCGGTACTGGGGATCGAACTCAGGACCCTGCGCTTGCTAGGCAAGCACTTATTCCACTGAGCTATATCCCCAGCCCAAGGAGAGATGTAAGTGATGTGAGATCATTTTCACAACGGCCTTGTTCCGTATGGTGTTTGCTTTCTACTTAGTTTTCCTTGTTATTTATTCCATCTTTCTTTGTCTGGATTTGTAGCTAAGCTTGTTTTTATGATTTAGATAAACATGACTGTTTTTTCCTCCAGTGGTGGCTTTCTTAAAGTCGTTCATCACCTAAATGCTTATTTAACTAATATTCGAAAATAAATCACATTAGAGTCTTGATATTTTTTGTAGCTTTGGCTGTTTTTGCATTAACTTTGATAGTTTGCCATACTGTGCTACAATCTTACCTATGGGGCTTGACTGAATTCTTTGATGTCCCCTTTTCATTTTGCTGTGGAGGCGAGAGCCTCTTTCCCTGTACTCTCCCTTTGGCTAGGCGAGGAGTATCCTCTACGCACAGGCACCTGCAGGGTTGGCCCCGTGTCTGGGAGGTGTACTGTGCATCTCACTGTTTCTAGGAGTTATTTAGGATTTTATTATGGTATGTTTTATGTATGTATAGTTTTGGAAGAGGGACACTAGCTGACTGGCTGGAGGCACCTCCTGCCCATAGGGACTGACTTTCCCATGCCCTCTGCTGCCTGCCCTCTGGGTAAATGAGGCATTTCTGAAGTGAAGGTTTTGGTAAATGTACCTTAGAGCCATCTGTTTGAGTATCCACTTCATTATGATTGCCTTGCTTTACAAAAATGCTGTCTAAATATTATGATGAGAAATAAAAACAAAACAAAAGCACTGAATGGTGAAAAAGGAAAAATAACCATCCAATCTTTTTTCTCCAGGATTAAGGGTTGAACAAAAATGTAAAACTATTATGGTTTTGCCTAATTGATTGCAGCTGTGCAAGTAGATCGATGTGCTAAGAGATTCACCCCTGTCCCCCGCCCCCACGTACATTTTGATATCTGGATTTGTTTCACATTTGCCTGAGGCAAGGTGTATATAAGAATGGAACCAGGTGCACTGTCCGAGTGGGGAAAGGATATATTCTTTGTAACAGTTCAATGAGGCCTGATCCTTAGATTCAGTTCATTTTTCCCCCAATCTTTAGAACTCCCTTCTCCAGAGAAAACGGTCAACAGTTATGAAACCAGGGGAGCCCAAGTCATCCCAGAGTCTGCCTTTGTAGCTTTCACCCTCTGTGTGGAGGAATTTAAATTTGTTGTGATTTCACTCTGTCCTTTGAAGTACGGATGCTTAGCCTCATTTTGTAAGTGAACAGATAGGCGCTTAGAATGGTTAATAGTCAAAGTAAACACCTTCTCTAACTAATGGTGTGGAATTTGAAATTTGGACTTCCATTGCTTGACTAAGTTGTGGTCTTTTGACACATCACGACCTGTAACTGGTACAGTCTGCAGGATCTCTTGGATTCTGGCATCAGCTTCTACCTTTTCCCCACCCTTCTATCTCCTACTACTTTCCAAATTTCCAATGACTCCTTCCACTCTCCTGCTTTCAAATGCCCATTTTCATGTCCTCTTTCTGCAGTAGCATCCTCTGATGTCCGACAGTCTTCCTGTAAGGTTCAAGGCTGAAAGGGACTGTAGGAAGGCGCCTCACGGAAGTGGGAGCCTCTGAAGCTTGTTGGGTTTTGTGAAATCCCTAGTGCTCCAAAAGAACCCTCCACGCATAAGAAGGCCTCAAATAAACATGTATTTGTAATGTGTATTTTAAAAATAATCATAAGAATGTTGCTCTTTAAGAAAAGTTTTATATAATGAATTATTATATTGATATCATTCACTAAATTTTGCTATAATTCTTGTCCATGATTTCTCACATTTGGTGTGATACATTAAACTTAACATTTCTCAGGTATATTTTAGTGATAGAATCTTGGGTCACCAACTACCACAATGCTTATTTTAAAAATAAAAGAATAGCACATTGGATATAGAGAAAACTATAAAAAGGATTGATCCAGAATAAGCCAGAAAGTCCGAAACATGAAGATGTTTGTTGTCTATGTGAGACACGTAGCATCTGTGTGAGGTCAGGACCCCTGGCGTAGAGGTCAAAGCTGTGAATTTAGAACCAAAAATCCTGGTTTCTACTTGAACACAGACCAATTGTTTGATCTTGGACAGATCCCATCCCCTCTCTGAGCCTAAGATTTCTTTTTCCTAAAATGAGATTATTGAGATACATCTTAGGTGGCTTGGAATTCTAAAGTTCTTGATGCTTTGGTAGTGTGTGCTTGTATTTAGGAAGAGTGCATGTTCTCAGAGAGGGCATACGGAAGGCAGAAATGTGAGACAAGCTCCCCAAACTGACTCCTTCAGCCCACAGCAGAGCCAGGTCGGTGGTGGCGGTCATTGCTTATACCATCTTTTCACTCAGGAGACTCCTTGCACAGAGTCTTGCATCCTTGGTCCTGGGGACATGTTTGTGTGGAAACGTGACTTGCATGCATTGCATGAAACCCAAAAACAATGTTTCAGGTTTGCTTTTGGCAAAACCTCCTTTCCCTGCTCCCTAATGAAAAGTTGGAAGGCTGAGAGAGGCTCGCATAGTTCTTCTTGGCCGTTGTCTCCCTCTTTAAACAACGGTTGGATGCTTTGTGAAGAAAGAAAAGGAAACATAGGGATTGAATTTCCCCAAGTGCGCTGTGGCCTAGGAGCGGATCAGAGGTGGTGTGCAGCGGGCGGTGCGGAAGGGAAGACTCTGTCACAGCACACTGGGGAGTGCAGTGTAACCCGGGTCTCAGGAGAGTGCTGCAGTGGGCAGGAGGCCACTGACTCGCTGTGGCCAGGTGTACTCTAAACCAGCCACAAGGGGACAGGCCTCGCTGAGGACCCTGAACTGGAGCTCCGAGTGGAGCGATGTTGTGATGGGAAAGAGTGCAGATATGTTCTCTGAGTCAGGCAAAGGCATCCAAAGTTTTTGGAAGGTCCTCAAGGTCTGAACGTTGAGGGACCCTTCCTGAGGAAGGCAGGCCTTGTGCAATGGGATTGAGCATTTGAAATTTAATGAAGTTTAATCGGAGTAGCATGAAACAGTGAGTGTGAATCCTAGTTTGCTTGCCCAATTACTCAGAACTTATTCAACGGAGAGGCGTGATGGGCTTCTCTCATTGGCAGTGCAGACACATGCGCAGAAGGAAAGGGGAGACTGGAGAGGCAGAAGTGAGTCTCTGCAGGTCCCCGGTCTCTGAATTTGTGACTGGCCCTGCCCGCTCATTTATCGCCCTAGTTCCCGGGCTTGCAAGCTCATGATACCCAGGACATGCAAGCCACTGCAACTCCTTTGACGCGCGCGCATGAGGACGAGGTATCATCTGGGCACTACAGTACGCGCACCCCTTATCCCCGACGCCTTAGACGCGGTGCTGGCTGTCGTCTCATGACTCCCGCCGTGTGTGTGTACTTCCATCCTGCTGACTTGGGTATAAAACGTTAAAACCTGAACGGATGACTGCCGGCCTGACCCTATCCTTGCGTTCGGCAGTCCCTTCTCCGGGCACCTGGTGCTTGACTCCCACCCTTTCTTTTAGAATAAGTCCTTTGAGCTTAGAGGTGGCACTAAAAACAGTGAATACCCTCCAGCCTAAATGGCCCATCTCGTCTCACCCCCCTGAGTCGTGTTTTCTCCGGACTTGCCCTAGATTAGGCAGAATCTTCACCACCCCCCTTGGCCTTGGTGCGCAGCCCCAGCCCTTCTGGGGGAGGTGGAGGCCCCACTGGCCGCACTCTCCTTCCTGGTTCCTACGCCTGTGTCAGTCTGGCTTTGTTCTTTCCCACAATCCTCCTCACCAGTACGTCACTTCAGCCTTACCCGCTTGCTGCTTTCGCAATGGACCCTGTCTTTCCTCACCGAGGAAAATTAGAGCATTTTTTCACTTACCTCAGGCTGCTGTTTCTCAGATATTAAATTGTATTATAATCACAAATGAGTTTCCTCAAAGGGCGCTTTCTAATTGACTGATCATAATGATTCGGACCTGTTTCATGTTTTGTTAGCAAATAGCGTGTATGGCAAGACAAAGGTGCTCAATAAGAGTTTCTTGTGTTGATGGAATAATTACTTCAAAGCCCTACTTTTATAGATGAGGAAATGACACTCCAAGTTCAATGACTTAACCGGATATTCAGTGAAATCTTTTAGGGCAAATAGCAGGCTTAATTCATCTTCGTATGTCCAGCTCAGCATAACACCAGACATGTATTAGACAGTTAGTATATGTGCTATATTCAATTGAAAAAGACTTCTGGAGACCACAGATGCAGTTGGTGGCAGGGCTAAGACTGTAAACAGGTATCACGGCATTTAAAGTCTTTGCCTACAGCAAGGTTAAATCCTAACCGAGATGCCCAAGATATTAAAATAAAAAGGTGACATGACAACAAGCCTTAAATTTTAATCTTGGCAGATAGCTCTTATCTCTTTTTCCTTTTTCCCGGGTATCCCTCTTTACTGTCCTGTCCAGATCATGCAACACTTAAAATATGTGGTTGACTTAACACTGAGAAAACCATTTCCTTGCTTTTTTGATAAATACTCCAGATTTTGAGAGAACACTTCTAAATACCAGTTCTACAGTGAAATTTGTTTAAGAGAGAACATCTACTAAAAAAAAAAAATCAAGGTTTTTCTTGTTTCCTGGATGACCTGGGAGCCCATATTTGCTGAAAATTCCGGGTGTATACAGAGGCAGAGAACTGTCTCAAACACAGAGATATAGGTGTTAGAACTGACTGGAGCGTGAGAGAGGAATAATGAGTTATTTTGCTACATTACTTTCTGCATACCACTGGATTCTGTACAAACCATGGCAGCCTGCTTTTATTCAGAGAGACCAAAGGTCTAGTTAGGGGATTAGTCCTTTCTTCTATGAAGGACTAGCCAGCTCATATGTTAGTCTTTTCCCACCATTTGATCTCTGTTGCAACTGCCCCAGTCTGCTGGTGTACCTTGAGAGGAGCCAGGGACTATATGAGAAAACACGAGGCTGTGCTCCCAGGAGACTTTATGTAGGGACACTGACCTTTGATTTGTACATGATTTCCACGTAACACAGACAGCATTGTCCTCCTGTGGTTCTTTGCCATTTAAAAATGTGAAAATCGTTCTGAGCTCACAGATTATAAAACAAAGACAGGCCAGGTTTGGTTTGTGAGCTGTTGTCTGCTAACCCTATGTCCAGTTAATAACAATCATATTAGTCCTAATAATAACAACAACAACAACTTCCACTTACTACTCTATGGCAAGCACTATGCACAATTTGTCCCCCTTTTTTCAGTTGAAGTTTTAAGCAGACACTTATTGAGCTTAATATAGTCATGGCTACAAAGCTAATAAGTAGCAGAGCTGACAACAACCCCAGGTCTGTCAGTCTCTGTCCTGCTGCTTCTTAATTTAAAGCATGACATTGGAGACAACTCTAATTTATGGAATTACAGCCCAGATGTGCAAGCCCTGTGAAGTGAATATTGGACTAGGAATTAAGAGACCTATGTCCTGGTATCATTCATGCCAATAATTCCTTCCCCTTGTGACTTTGGGAAAAACTCTTGAATATTATGAGCCTCAAGTTTCCTCACCTGTAAGACAAAGCAGTTGGAAAAGGGCACTGGTGTTCAAGGGCAGCAGTGATTTTGTCCTTTTGGAACATCTGGGAATAGCTAGAGGTAATATTTGTTGCCTCTATTTTGCTTCTTGTAGTGTAAGGGTGTGCTATAGGCCCTGGTGAGAAGCCAGAGAAGCTGCCAAAGATCTCATACTGCACCAGATAGCTACCCCAGTGAAGAAATATCCCACCAAAAATGTCAGTGGTACTTAGATTGAGAAACCCTAGACTAGTGAACTAGTATGGCTCCTTACATTTCCAAGAATCTGAAAAGTTTTATTCATTGTGTGGGAATATTCTCAGTTAAAAGCCAAGTCATTTCTCCTCTCTGAATCATAAAACCTTCCTTAGTAAAACAAAAGGATTAAGCAGCATAATCCTAGAGATTCTTTTCAGCTTTAAGATGCTCAAGTGTGTGATTAACATGGGACCATTAAAAATAAATGTTATGGTATTAAATCCACAATCAGATGAACCTTTCTGCATTTTTGTCTCAGTGGTAACCAGCACTTCCTACCTCCCTTATCTTCATCAGGCAGTTTTCAGACTCAGTCCATGGACTGCACTCAGCCTGTGGATGTCCTTCATTAGGACCGCAGAGGACATCAGAACTTTGTAAGTGAATGGCTAACAGTTAAAAGACTGGACAGCTCTGGAAGCACACATATTTTCAGCTTTTCTTTAAAAATCAGAAGACCTAGGCTTGCGGGCATAACTCTTTCATAGCAAGGGTTCTCTGGTTAGGTGAAGCAAAGCTGTGTCCTTCATCTGAATTCTCCCATTTGCCAGAGTTTCTACCTCACAGTTTTACATTTTATTGCCCACATTCACTTATTTGCATATCTACCTTCCTCACTGCCTGACCCCTAAGGTCGGTGAGTTTGTTACCTCTGTCCTAGAATTCTCAGTGCATGCATAGAGTTTGCAGAAATACACACGGTGGGCACTTAGAATCACGGAATCTAGCATAAATGAAATGCATGTTAACTGTTAGCAGTTGAGTTCAAGGGATCAAGAAGATGAGAACAGGATGGGGAGAAAAGTCTTCAGAGGTGCTAGTGGAAAAAAGTAAGAAGAGTTTTACCGGACAGGAGGAGGCGATGGTGTTTTGTTTCTGCCATGAGCTAATGCGGACCTGGCTCCATTAGGAGGAGTTCCGCATTCTGATGGGCACGGGCCAGTCCCGCTCTCTTTGTTGCTCACATGCATCTGATCATCACGTTCCTTTCTTGGCACCACACAGGAGGAGTGATTTTTAACAAGGAGTTGAGCAATGCATTGGTGAGATGGCTTGGAATCTCTTCACGTGAGTGAGATTTTAAAAAGCTGAGGCCATTGATTCTAGAGAAGGGAGGCTCAGGAGGCATAGGACAGATCCTTTCACACATTGGCAGGGCCTTGGGAAGAGGGTCAGGTTGGCATTGTGCCCTTGCACACATGTGTCAGCCCCTTCTCTGGGATTCAGATTTCTCACTTTTCTAATAAAGGAGTTTTATTTTTACTATTTCTCCTTCCCTAAGAACTCCTTTCTATAAAGGAAAATTAATCTCAAGGCAAACTATGGACTGCGTGCAGTACATGAAGCCAGCACTGCTTTGGTTGCGGGTACAGTGTCTAGGAGGTCCCTACTCAGCTCTTCCTTTCTGCCCTCCAAGGTCACATGTGAGAGTGCAGCAGAGCCACTGGGACTGCTGGTGTACGTCTCAGGAAACTCAGATCTAGATTCCTAACCTCCCCACTAATTATAAAGCCTTCATTCCCTGCAGCCTATGTCTTCTGACTCAGAAATACCAATGAATACTTCTGAGATAAGCTTGAATAGAGGCGGCAAAAGGAAGGCATTGGGGATGGACGGAGAACTGTGTAGTTTGGCTGACGCATACTTTGCCAGAAATGAGTTAGGTTCTGCCCACAATAGTTGTCTGCAATGACCTGCCGATGGCAGCTTCATCTTTGTTTCTTTAGGAGCTTCAAAGACTGGCCCTTGTCGGTGTTCTGGTTTCCTTTTTAAGATCCAGTTCACTTTCCTCTCACTTGTGTTCTGTGGCGCCCAGCAGCGTGAGAGCTACCCTAATGCGGGGGTGGGCCCTGGCTGGTTTGAATAGTCATGGTGGTCCCTCCTTCTTATGGGTTCAGGAGCCTGAGCTGCAGCTAATCAATGTATTTAAAATCCCTGTAATGGGATTTCCAAGGAATGAGTTTGTCCTTAACTTGGAAACAAGAATCTCAAAGAGGTATTTGTTGAGGTGAGGGGTCCTTTAGGAAAAGTTTCTTTGTTTAGAAGGGGAGAGCTTAATGGAGGGACAGCTTACTTCTTCCTTTGGCTATTTTTATGTGGACCTGGGTGTATTTGCACGTGGTGTAGAATCACTGAAGCCACACCCCTGATAACAAAGCTGGCATGTGGAGAGTGACTAAGTCCAGAGACCTTAGGGGCAGTGGCACTGAACTCAGAAATGAGTCAAATCTGAATATGCTGCCCATCTGGACTTGTAGATATGTGAGCTAATAGCATTGTTTTCCTTAATTGTTTAGCCAGTTTGATTTGAGTTTTCTGCCTATAGCTCCTCCAAACCAGAAACATTTCACTCTAGTGTTGGGAAATATGGGTGGCGAGTTGAAAAGTGTATCAGACACATTCATGCCCCACTTCTGATTTTCTTGGCGTCACCTGTCTCTTAAGTTCAGAGTTGCTGCTTTGCTCCACTGCCGCTGCTGTCTAGCTCTGTGTAATGCACAGAGTTAAACTTCCAGAGACCAGTGATAGCATGCCTAAAGTCACTAATGTCTCCCAGTGCTTCTGGACTCAGATGAAGACCGAGCTGCTGCGTGAGATCTGTAAACAACTGCTAGAGAGGCTGGGAGTGCAGCCCTGGGGTGTGGGGGAGTAAAGCTCTGGAAGGTGAATGCTGAACAGCGACATTCAGGGGATTCGAGGGATCTGGCAGATACAGTTCTCCCTTCCTTCCTCCATCTCCCCTGAACAGCCTGCTCGGCAGCTGTTGGAATCGCTGTGCAGATGCCAAATGCACCGCGGCATCACCTCCCACCCTTCTCTTCCTCGCTCTCCTTTTATTCTGTTTTGCAGCCCTGTGACTATCAGTCCTAAGTAAAGCATTAGCATTTAATCCCTGCCTTGGGCTGGGAAAAACAGTTAAACTAGAAAGAAAACGCCCAAAGAAGAAATAAACAGTGGAAAGCTTAGATGGTTGCCTGAGTGAGTTTACAATAGTTAGAAAGTCCAGTGTTTTATGAAGGTCAGTAAGCAAAGGGGAACGTGACTTCCAGAGCTGTATTTAAGAATTCAGACATATATGTACTGGGGGCCCAAGTCTGCCCTTTCCTACTGTGGGATCCGGATTAAGTCACTTAACTTCTTTTAGCCTCACTTTTCTCATTTGTAAATAATGCAGATCAGCCTTCTCTAACAGAGTTATTGTGAGGATTAAAGCAGATAACGCCTATTAAAGCAATTGTCAGAATGTTCTCAGTCTCAGCACTACTGACACGTGAGGCCAGATGAAATAGGGTTGCGGGACGCTGATATGTGAAGTGTGTTTACCAACATCTGTGGCCTGTCTTTATGAGAAGCATTAAGCTTCTCCCACTTATGACAATCAAAGCTGCCTATACATTTCCAAATGTTCCACAGAGGCATAATTTCCTGTGGTCCAAAAAAATTTATTTATTCTTAGCTGACAGCCAGCACCAAGTGCTGGACGTATGAGGCTCAAGCAGACCTTCCAGGCCACCCTGTGTACCAGAGGACTGCACCTGTGTGAGTGAGCCCTCTAAAAACCACCAAAGGAGCCACCTAACCAAAACATACACTAGAAGGAAATCATAAATCGTTAGCGATAATTTCAGTGGCTGTTTTAAGTCACTCTAAGATGCTATGTTATATGGCAGTGGAAAACTGAAATAAATCCGTAAGTAGAAGTGTGACGCTGTCATAAGGGAAACCTTAGCTGCGTGGTACTGGCTTTGGAATGACCTGGTGATAGAAGCTCGAGAGGGAAGGAGAGAGAGAGGCTGGAGGACCAGAAAGGAAATTGCTGTAAAAGGCAAAAAGATGGGCAATTATTGGCATAGAGGGCCAGGGCTATAGAAATTTGGACAATAGAAAGTGTATCTAGTGAACACAGTAAATCTGGCTCAGGAGATATCGGGGCTGAAGGATGAAAATGCCAGGTGGCTTTTGCAACTGCATGTAAGAATGTGGGAAGAGAGATGAGCTAGCTAGAGAACTGTGACATTTGCAAGCAGAATCCAGAGAAAATGTGAAAGAACAGGTTTTACTCAGTTGGAAAATAAAATTGCTTGACATTTTGTCTATAACTGGTAAAGACTCTTTGACAAGGTCAAATCAAATCAAGGATATGGTGGTAACACCCTTTGCTAAGGTCCTTAAGATTTAAGGGGCTAAATCTTTTTTAGATATAGAGGCTTCTGTGTGCCTCAATGGTGCTGTCCTGTAGAAATCTGAATTTTCTAAAGTAGAAAGAGGTCTGTCTTGAAAGGACTTCCAGATTTAGCTTTGCGGGGAAAGACTAACGAGAAACCCAAGATGTTTTTAAAAGACATTTCATACTGCCAACAACACTGATACCCTGAATTTTGGTAAGTTGAACTGAAAGTGGTAGAGATACCACAAATGAAGAGAGGCTTGTTGGAGGCAGGAAGTATAAGAGTTTGGAGAAATCTCGGATACAAACATGAGCCATTTTCTCTGGGACAAGAAGGGTCTCTTAGAAAGGCAAACAGTGTCCAGAATTAGAGTGAAGAGCTGAGGAGAACAGTGAATCCACTGCTGGGGAAGGAACCTGTCCCCAGCCATGGAACATTTTCTGATTCAGGTTAGGGAGCCTGGATTGCAGCATTGCTATTCACCAGTGACTTTCATGTGCTTTGTAGATAATTTTCCCTATCGGAATGGTGACTGTAGCTCCAACATCTCTGTATTTGCGCTCTTTAGGAGGTACCATCCATGAAAACCAGGTGTAAGGGTGTAAGGAGACTCATTGACATGCAATCCTAAGGAGGAACATGAAATTTTAGACTTTATATTCGATGCCATGATTTCTGTGGTAAGCACTTTCCAAAACTGTACTTTATGATCTTTTATAGTCCTATCTCACCTGGGTGTGTTTGCCAAGACAAAATTATGGATGCCATTTCTGTTTCTCCTTATGGGGAAAGTTAACTTCCACACTCTGAGACTGACCGGTAGGGAATGGGAAAAACTTACCCAAGGACAGCCAAGTGGGGGAATCACCTTGAAAGCAGATCACCCACAACCAATGAAATCTTCAGATAATTACAACTCTGGCTGATATTTTGACCACAACTTCATGAAACATATTGGCACGGAAGCACCTAATCATCTGAACGTCGGGCTGACAGAACTGAGTGAGATAATAAATGCTGGCTATTGTTCTAGGTAGCTAAGTTTTAGGATAATCTGTAATGTAGCAATGGGAACCTAAAACATTTGGGATGAGGTCCTTTCTTTCCTTTCCTTTCCTTTCCTTTCCTTTCCTTTCCTTTCCTTTCCTTTCCTTTCCTTTCCTTTCCATTCGCCTTTCTGTCTGTCTGTCTGTCTGTCTGTCTGTCTCTCTCTCTCTCTCTCTTTCTGCCTTCCTGCATTCCTTTTCTTTTTTCTTCTTTTCTTCCTCCTCCTCCTCTTTTTCTTCTTTTTCTGGTTATTGTTGTTCTTTTTCTTCCTCTTCTTCCTATCTCTGTCTTTACTTCTCTCTCTTTTCTCTTTCTGTCACAGTATCAGGGCTCTTGCTAAGTCACTGAGTTTTCTAGGCTGAGCTTAAACTTGTGATCATCCTCTCTCAGCCTCCCAGATGCTAGGATTACAGGTATGCACCACTATGCCAAGCTATTGAAGACTATCACAGGTCTTATTTTGGAAATGAGAATACTTTGCCTTGGGAAAGAGTATGAATAATCTGTAGTGAGAGGGCAGACTCTGTCAGATTGTTTAATGGTCACAAGTTCCTTCCATCTCAGTGGGCATGCCTTTTTTCCCAGTGTGATTTTGCTGTACCGCCTATCCAGCAATAGAACTTCTTTCATATGCTTTTGCATCTGGTCATCCTAGTAACTTTGTTTTACCAATAGCATAGGCAGATGTAAAGTTCTGTGCATCTTGAAGCTAAGCTTTACAGGGCCTTGCTGTTTCTGCCTTTGCATTGTTGCTCTGTGCCCAGATATGCCATCTAAGGAAAGGCAGTCTAGTCTCACAGAAGGTGAGGTCCCCTGGAAAATGGAGGCTTCTGACCAACATCCGGAACTAGCTACCCACGTGTGACTGCCACATCACTAGCTACCTGGGGCTGCAGATGCAGGCCCAGGCTAATTCATTTGAGGCACTGCCATGACAACCTGCAAAAGGCCTTGTTTCTGTTTGAGGGTTGCAGGTAGCAAAAGATAACCAAAATAAGTTTTACTATAAGAATTTATGGTAGAGTATTCCTTGAACTTGTTTCTTCACAGTATTAAGAACTTTTGAAGCTGGGCATGGTGGTGCATACCTATAATCCCAGCATTAGGGAGACAGAGGTAGGAGGATCACTGCAAGTGTGAGGCCAGCCTTGGCTATAAAGTGAGCTCAAGGCCAGCCTGAACTGCATGCTGGGACTCTGTCTCAAAAAAGACAAAAAAAAAAAAAAATCCTTTGAGAAATAATTGTAGCTTCCAGGAATGTTGTGTTGAGGATTCTAAAGTCATGTAGAAGCTCATTTAGGAAGAAAATTGTTATGGATCAGTACTGTCTTCATAGGTGTGAGTAGGGCAGAATAATGGCATTTATGTTCCATGTAGGCATAGCTGAAGGCGAGAGTTACTAGCTTTTTTGTTCTACTTTTTAGTAGAATCTGCTACTTGCCTTGTGTATTTGCTTCATAATGTCCATGTGGGCACAGTGAAAAAAATTTCAAATAACTAATATTTAGCTGTGTGTTATGCATTTTGAAGAAAAATATTACCTACAATTAAACTTTTAAAATTCTTTAAATTACTTACCCAAGAAATAGTTGTATCTTTTTCTCTTACATATACAGCTTTATACTTGGAATAAAGTACATCATCACTGGGTTTGGTATTTAACTTTCTCACAAAATCCTATAATTAAGGAGTAGGGTTTTTAAAATCTTCATTTAATAGATGCAGGAACCTAATCATTCACTGTCCACCAGCCAAAGGTGTGCAGATAAGGCAAAGGGATCTACTCCTCTGCAAACAGTCTTTGAATTTGGTTGCCTTCCTGCCATAGTGTGGAGGTGTCTAGATGATTGCAGAGGTCCCTCCAGATCTAACGTGGTGATTTGAATGAACCCAGTGTACACTATGCTATAATTCATCCACAGGGAAACTGAATACCAAAGAGTGTTAGTTTTAACAATTGGTTACTGAGTAGCCTTGTTGTCTGGGTAGTTTGAGTGGTGTGGGGAGATCTTGTTTCTACCTTTATCTGGAAAGGCAAATAAATATAGTTTTTGAATCCTGTTGACTCATGTGTTCTGGGTGATGCAAGCTTCTGACAGAATGATAATCACTGGGGTGCAGGTTTGTTGTGGATTTCAGGACACTGTGGGTCAAA
Organism: Dinomys branickii; assembly: GCA_004027595.1. NCBI lineage: Eukaryota > Metazoa > Chordata > Mammalia > Rodentia > Dinomyidae > Dinomys > Dinomys branickii. The sequence continues at coordinate 155,048 of PVLD010001416.1, read as the reverse complement.
GTATCCTGTGGGTTCTGGTACATTGTGAGTCTGGGCATGTTGTGGATCCTGATCAGAGCAATGTTCCCCTTGATGTAGAATTCCTGTGAGAGGAGCAGTGTGGTTGGTAAAACAGGAGTTGTCATCTGGGATGCAAATCAGGAAGGCTAGGGGCTGGGGATATAGCTCAGTGGAATAAGTGCTTGCCTAGCAAGCGCAGGGTTCTGAGTTCGATCCCCAGTACCGCAAAAAAAAAAAAAAAAAAAAAAAAGAAAGCTGTGGGCTCAAAGCAGTCCTGTAGGCAATGGAGGCCAGAGGCCAAAGCAAACCGTATCCCAGCTCTGCAAAGTAAAAAGCAGCAATTTATAGGTCCCACCTTTGCCTTCTTCTTTTGCCACACCCTCAATCATTCGCTGAACACTTACAGATGCAATTTATGTCCCTAAACTACAGGCTTCTGAGATGAATACAGAAGCATTTCATAGAAAGGTGGAGCAAGGATGCAATGGCTCTGCCATTTAGTGATTGTGTTACCCAAGGGAAAAATCTCTCTTCCTGAGTTTCATTTACTTCCTCCATGCAATGTGACTACTGTTTATCACAAAAGGTTGTTGTAAATAAAACATGTAATGCAATGTCCAGCATATAACTAACATAACTGAATGCAAGATGAAATTCACTTGCATGGATCTAATAACCTTGAGACATACAACAAGGACTCTACACCAATGGGTGGCAAAATGCTGAACTATAGGGATGTGCTTTGCTAGACTCTCACACACATTTACAATGTGTAACTCACAAAGCTGCAAGGCATAGATATTTCACAAATGGAGTTTCAGAGAAGGTAAATAACATGAGCAAGGCCATGGTGACATGCCACTTTAACATTTGCTTTATATGAAAGACTACCTTAAAGACAACAGCAAAACAATAATCTGGGTAAGACACAGCAGCCACACAATTGGTAAATTTTACCTAATTAATATTAGTTGTTTCAATTCAATAAAAGTAGCATAACAGAGCCACAGCTAATGTCCAAAACAGGAACAAGATATTTGCGATACATATACATGACAAAGGACCGGTAGTCAGAATATGCACACACACACATGCATGCACCCACAGCACAAACACAGGCACACACACACATGCATGTGCACACACGTACACATGTACCCGCATGCACACACACCTGCATCTGTACCTATGTATGCATGTAAAATGCCTATAAATCTATTAGGAAAGACAATCTTTTAACTTGAAGGGAAAACAGGCAAACATGCAAACAGAAATTTACACACATGCACACGCACACACAACTATGAGTGTCTTGCAAAGTAATGAAAAGATGCTCAAGCTCACTGGCAGTTAAGGAGGTAGTCCTCCCTGAAACTCCAGTGACTTATTCATGACCACCAGACTGACAATGATAAAAAAGTGGATGCAGGGAAGCCTGTTATCACTGCCTGTGGGACAGCATGGGAGTGAGCAAACTAATTTTAGAAAGTAGTCTGCAGCCACTCAGATACCACTCAGTTATTCTTACCTGTGATTCTGATTCTAGATGTGTTCCTTGCATAATTTCTGTTATGCGTGGAAGCAGAGTCAACATGCTCATTGCAGCACAAGTGAAAGAAATCAGACGCACAAGCTCAAATGTCACAGAGCTTCTTGGAGAGGATCAAGACATGGATGGAGTGGGGGGCCAGGGGAGGGAAGAATAGGGGATGAAAAGAGGAATTGAGATGTGTTGTATATGACTTGGGCCTGCGTTGCATCAACATTGCAGTTTGTGTCTGAGCCCTGAGTGCTTCATCAATTGCCTGGGTACCCTGGACCTGGATGCCCATGCTTTGCCACCATAGCAGTTCCCATGTGAGCCCCAGGAAAGACAGGTATACCCCATCAATTGCCTGGGGACCCCAGACCTGGCAGCCTACATTCTGCTGCCATCAAGAGGCAAGTCTGACAATGTGGAAAACTAGAGATAATAGAGACCTTCGGTGAGCTGCCTGGAAAGGGCGAGGCTTCATGCTCTGCTTCCAGAACTGAAAACGACAAGACAAAGGCATAAAATCTCAGAACTCCACTGCACCCAGAACAAGTCCAGGAGACATCCACTAAGAGAACTTTGAAGTCACACACCTGAAATCCCTGAAATGATCACAATTGGAGCAAAGAAACAACTCCATCAGGCCAGAGAAGAAATCAGAGAAGAAATAATCTCTCAGGTAAAGACTGAAATGACACCAATAATGAAAGAATTGCTTAGCACACCTAAGGAAGACATATGTAGAAAATAGAAAAATGATGCAAATGTTGAATGAGCAATACAGGAAAGAACTACCATGCATGAAACAGATTCAAAGAGACATCCAGGAAATCAAAACTTCCATTGAAAGCTGGCACAATCGCCTGAAGAAAGCTGAAGATAGACTTTCAGATCTTGAAGACAGCATTGCAGCTAATGATCATGAATGGAAAGTTCGCTTAAAAATAACAAGGAACCAGGAAACATCAATTCAACAGCTGCAAGATGAGGCAAAGGGAAACAGTATAAAACTAATAGATATCAACAAAACAGCAAGAGGCAACACAAATGACATAAAAAGAATAGTTGCGGAAGTAATAGCAGAAAATTTCTGAAGCATGGAACAGAGTCTGACATACCGGTAACTGAAGCATATAGAACTCGAACTAGCTATTGCCAAAATAAACTGCACCCAGACGTATCATTAGATCCCACAAATCCAACAAAAGAACAGAATATTAAAAGCCATTAGAGAAAAGAAGCAGATTAATTCTAAAGGAAAGTCCATCAGAATCATGGCAGATTTCTCAACAAAAACCACCCAATCAAGAAGAGCATGGAGTGAAGTATTCCAGATCCTGAGACAAAAGAGCTTCCAATCCAGATTGATGTATTCTGCAAAAAATCCTTCAAATTTAATGGAGAAATGAAATATTTCCATGACAAAGAACAAATGAAGAACTTCATGAGAAACAAAGCAACCCTACAGAGAGTAATAAAAGGTATTCTAGAAAGAGACAAAAATCACCACAATTTCAAGAAAAATAATTAAAGGGAACCACCGAGCAGAACAAGAAGTTAAACAGAGAGAAAAAGTAGGAAACAAACAGCAGGTAAATAACATGATAAAGATAAGTCTACACAGATCAGTTATAGCCATTAATATAAATGGCCTCAATTCACCAATCAAAAGAAGTAGACTGGCAGAGTTGAACAAGAAACAAAATCCAACAATATGCTGTATACAAAAAACACATTTCACTCAAGAGGAAATTCATAGACTGAAAGTCAAAGGATAGAAAACAATTCTGTATGCAACAGGAACCCAGAAAGAAGCAGGTGTAGGTATTCTGTTTGCAAGCAATGTGAACATCAAACCAAGAATTATCAAAAGAGATAAAGAAGGTCACTACACACTTGTTAGAGGAAAACTTCAAGAGATAACATCATAAATATATATGCACCAAATATGGGAGCACCCAACTATATAAGACAAACCTTAATACACATGAAAAACCAAATAACTAATCACAGTATTGTAATGGGGGACCTAAACACCCCATTGACACAAAGAGTTAGGTCAACTAGGCAGAAAATCAGCAAAGAAATAACAGAATGGAACCAAACTTCAAACAATGGATTTAGCAGATGTTTGCAGTGTTCCACCCCACAACTTCAGAATACACATTCCTCTGTTTCACGTGGGATGTTCTCTAAAATTTATCACACTCTAGCCCATAGAACATGCTTAAGTAAATGCAAAGGAACTAAAATTATCTCATGCATGTTATCTGAACATAGTGCAATGAAATTGGAAATTAACGAAAAAAGAAACCACATAAACATATGGAAATTAAATAACAGCCTCCTAAACAATCAATGGATCACAGATCAAATTAAAGAACAAATTAAACAATATCTACAAACAAAGAAAAACATATATACAACTTACTGGAATCTGTGGGATTCACTAAAAGCAGTCCTCAGAGGGAAGTTTATAGTAGTGAACTCACACATCAGGAAAACATAGTGAGAACAAATAAATAGCTTAATGCTGCACTTCAAACTTTTAGAAAAAGAAGAACAGGTCAAGGCTAAATCCCAAAGAAGGGAGAAAATTGTAAAGATCAGAGCATAAGTGAACACAATTGAGATGAAGAAAATAGCAGAAAGAATTAATGAATCAAAGAGTTTGTTCTTTAAAAGAATAAATAAAATTGCTAAACCTCTAGCCAATCTTATAAAAAAAGGGAAAGAAAAACTCAAATTCTCACAATAAGGAATGAAAAGGGTGAAATCACTATAGAGCTTATAGAAATTCAGAAGATAATACATACCTACTTTAAAAATATTTACTCTCATAGGAAAGAAAATGCAGAAGAAATGGACAGATTCCTAGATATGTATGAATTACCAAAGTTGAATCAAGAAGATATAAAATCCTGAATAACCTAGTATTGATTAATGAGATTGAAAACATGATTAAAAACTTACCAACAAAGAAAAGCCCATGTCCTGATAGATTCACATCTGAATTCTACAGGAAATTCAGAGTAGATTTAATGCCAACACTCCTCAAACTCTTCAGTGAAACTGAAAAGGAAGCAATTTTCCCTAACTCATTTTTGGAGGGAAGTATTATACTGATACCAAAACCAGAGAAAGACCCAAGCAAGAAAGAGAACTACAGACCAATCTCCTTTATGAAATACTAGCAAACAGAATGCAGCAAATCATCAAGAAGATTATACACTATGACCAAGTGGGATTCACCCCAGGGATGCAGGCTGGTTCAATACATACAAATCAATTAATGTTATACACCACATCAATAGAGCCCAAGAGGAAAACCACATGATCATCTCAATAGATGTAGAAAAATCTTCTGACAAAGTCTAACATTCATTCATGATAAAAAACCCTACAGAAAATCAGAAAAGATGGTCTTTACTTGAATCTGATAAAAGCTATCTATGACAAACCAACAACCCACATCATACTAAATGGACAAACACTGAAAGCTTTCACTTTAAAATCAGGAACAAGACAAGGATGTCCACTGTCACTACTCTTATTCAACATAGTTTTGGAAACACTAGCCAGAGCAATTAGAAAAGAGAGAAATAAAAGGAATAAGGATAGGAAGGAAAGGAAGAAGTGAAATTATCTTTATTTGCAGGTGACATGATATCGTACATGAATGATCCCAAAAACCCCACCAAAAGACTCCTAGAATTAATCAACAAATTCAGTAGTGTATCTGGATACAAAACCAACACTCAAAAATCAATAGCATTCCTATACACAAACAACAAACAGATTGAGACTGAGACAGAAATTAAGGAGACCATACCTTTCACAATAGCATGCAAAAACTGAGATACTTGGAAATAAATCTAACAAAAGAAATAAAAGATATATACAGTGAAAACTACAGTACTGTGAGAAAAGAGATTGAAGAAGATTTCAGAAAATGGAAAGATACTTCTTGCTCATGGATAGGAAGAAACAACATTGTGAAAATGACCATACTCCCAAAATTTTTGTACAGATTCAATACAATCCTAATTAAATTGTCATTAGTATACCTCACAGATGTAGAGAAAACATTCCTCAAATTCATCTGGAACCAGAAGAGACCCAGAATAGCAAAAGCAAACCTGGGCAACAAAGGGAAGGCAGGTGGCATCACAATCCCTGACTTGAAATTATATACAAAGCTTCTGTGATAAAATCAGCATGGTATTAGCAAAAAAGCAGACCTGAAAATCAGTGGAACAGACTAAAAGATGCAGTCACAGTCACAAACACACTCAGTCACATTATCTTTGACAAAGGGTCCAAAAAAATTCGCTGGAATAAAGAAAGCCTCTTTAATGAATGGTGCTGTAAAAACTGGCTTTCCACGTGCTGAAGACTAAAACTAGACACATGTCTATCACCATGCACCAAACTACAGAAATACATTAAAGATCTAAATATTAAAACAGAAACACAAAATCTACTGGAAGAGAAAGTAGGTAAAAATCTTGAAGACATAGAGGTAAGCAGAGAGTTCATAAACTAAAACCAAACTGTACAAGAACTACTTCAAAGAATCAACAACTGAGATCTTATCTTATTGAAAAGTTTTAACATATCTAAACAAATCACCAGCAGAGTAAAAAGAAAACCCACAAATTGGGAAAAAATTTAGCCAACTGTCCCTCAGACAAAGAACTTCTATCTAGAACATGTAAAGAAATAAAAAAAATCAGTCCCCCCAAATTCAAAAACCCAATAGAAAAATAGGCATCTGAGATGAATACATACTTCTCAGATAAAGCATACAAATGGCAAATAAATACATGAAAAAATGTTCAACATTATTAGTCATTTGAGAGATGCAAATTAAAATAACGCTGAGATTCCATCTCACCCCAGAAAGAATGACTATCATCAAGAAATCAACCAATAATAAATGCTGCAGGGGCTGTGTGGGAAAAAGGAACCCTTTTTCACTGTTGGTGGAGACTAGTACAACCACTGTGGAAAGAAGTATGGAGATTCCTCAGTAAACTAGAATTAGAGGTCCCATTCAGCCGAGCTATTTCCCTTTTGGGTATTTTTCAGAAGAACTGAAAACATACTACAACAATATATGTGCACCCATGTTTATAGCAGCACGATTTGTAATAATTAAATCATGGAAACAACCCAAATGCCCATCAACTGATGAATGGGTAAAAGAGATGTGATATATAATGAAATATTACTCAGCTATAAAAAAGATAAACTCGAGGCTTTTATAGGTAAATGGATGCAACTAGAGACCATATTCACAAGTTAAATAAATCAGACTCACATATGTAAACATCCTATTGTCTCCCAGTGCAAGAACTTGAAAGAGTGCATAAAATCTAAAAGGTACAACAGATTTTATGAAAGGGAAAGAAACTCCTCAAAAGGAAAGAACAACTGGGATAAGGGAAAAAAGGAAAAAGATGGGAAAAATATGTATATATGTATACACAAGATGGCTAAGAAAATTGTACTACTATTTTTTATTGCTTTATTGAAAGGAACAGTAAATGTTTAATAGTTCAATCAATCTTACATGTCTATATTTATATCTGATTAATCAATTTCAAGATAACAATATGTAACACAACAATCATTATTAACTTCCCTTGTCTGAAATTCTGTATTGTTTTTATGTTCTTTTGTTTATAGCTGTGTATTTGTTAATGTGTTTGGTTCTTTTATCTTTAAAATAAAAAAATTAAAAATGTGTATATGTCCCAACTCCACATAAGGAATGTGGATATTATGTACTGCAAACACGTACAAATAAATAAAATAAAGCATCCAAAAACTGAAATACTTAGAAGTCAATCTAACAAAAGAAGTAAAAGATCTGTACAGTGAAAACTACAGTAGTGTGAAAAAAAGAGACTGAAGAGGATTTCAGCAAATGGAAAGAGAAATTGGTACTGTTAAAAAAGATGGCAGTAACAAATCAGAATGTCTGCCTATGGTAGATGGACAAATTATGAAATAGTCACACAGAAATATATTCTACATCAGTAAAAGTGAGTAAACTGTAGCTTCGCCATCAACGTAATAAATCTGAGAGCTATGACAATGTTGAGCTAAAGGAATAAGTCACAGAAGAATACAGTTTGTATGATTCATTTACATAAAAGCCCAAACCAGAGGAAATTAATATACAGAGATAAAGTAACCGGAAAGAAAGTGATTTACTTGAAGTTTGGATGATTTCTTTAGTGAGGAGACAGAGACAGTACTAGGGAGGACCAGACATGGGCCTTTTCAAGTGAATGTACCCTTTTGTATGTGTTTCACTTCATTTGAAAGAAAATTAAATACAAGAAATACCACTCCCTCCCACCTGCTAAAAATCCCAGCTTTCACCAACAAAGTACAACTCAGAATGCGACTTATAGTACCACGTGATTTATATAAATTAAAGGCACATACATGCTCAAACACCACATAGTTTCATGTGTATTTTAAAAGTACATATGAATATTTAAGGATATCTTTCAAACTTATTAGCAGAAAAGTATGTGGCAAGTAGGAGAATAGGAATTAGACTGGGGGGAGAGATGGAATGGGCAAGAATATTATCCTGCATGAAGGAATTGTTTTAAAGTAATGTAGGCTTATTCATTAATTTCCACCTTTGTCCCCAAAGGGATTTGAGGAGGCAGAAAATGTAGCCAACCACTGCACATCTCAGATCTATATTCTCCATTTTTGAGTCATTTAATTCCCTAGATTCCATGAAGGCCATCAGAAATGCTCTATCTTGTAAGGGAATCCAAATGATTTTTACCAGGAGCAATTCATTTTCTGAAGGCTAAGCTGGGTCTTAGGAAATGGCAGCCCCTGGAATCAGAGAGAGAGAAGCTGAAGATAAAATGTGTATTGGGCATGACTGGGGCATTTCCATGGCTCATTCCAGTCCCACCGAGTCCTCCTGTTTGTCCTCAGCCTGTCAGGACGTAAGGGAGGGAGAGAGCAGGTGCCCTGTTTCCCAGGCTGGCGTTATACCATTGATCATGCAGAATGGAATCTCTCGCCAAGTTGGATATGATGCAGACCTCCGGGCTGCCCTGCTTGGGGCAGAACTGACAGCTCACTCCGGGTTGTCTCCTGTACTCCAAGGCCTCCTTAGAACTATTCTGAGGCTTAGGACAGAGCCGAAATGGAATAGGGTGGGCCCGGCTGCAGGGTGTCCACCTGACTCAAATGCCTGCTGTGACTGAGGTCTGAGTGCAAGGCTGGCTGGAGGAGTGAGGGTTCCTGGAAGAGATGTGAAGTCAGCAGCATGAAAAACGTAGGGAAAGGAGACCTCTCATTATTCCCAAGATGCAGAGTAACGAGGTGAGGCTGGAATGAGTAGGTAACCCGATGGACTGAAAGACAGTGGAAAGGGAGGTAGAGATACGAACAACTTCAGAGCTAGGGAAAGGCACACAATTGTGTACGAATGCTTTAATCTTCTTGCCAAAGCAGTTCCTAACTATCAAATTTCGTGCCACACACAAAACATACACAAACACCCCCTTCACACACACACACACACACACACACACACACACACACGCCTAAAGTGCAGACCTCGACTCCCGTGTTTGTATTCTGCTGCTGCGAGGTTAATTTATACACGCACACTGGACGACCGCTTTTGTCTAGAAAGTGACGGTGTTGGCCGCACCGTCAGGCCTCCACTCACCCTGTCCTGCCCCCCTTCTAATGTCCAGCGGTGGTGGACAGCTCAGATCACCGTCTCTGGAGACCTCGTCTCACCGCACGGCCTGATGTCCAGCACACCCTGGTGAGGTCTCAGGCTCTTGCTCCTTACCTTGCGTGGACCTAGCTGGCGAAAGCCAGAGCCGTACTTCCTTGCCTCTTGTCTTTCTCTGACACGCTTACCCCACTCACCTCATACACTGGGAGTGCTGGGCAGGCCTCAACCCTGACGATGACTGATGGAAGCGGCGGGTACGGCCCCTCCAGCCCCTGGGCTCCTTGGAGATAGCCCTGAGGCATGTTTCTAGACTGCTGACTCAGCTTCCTAGAAAATTTGAGCCACAGTTACCTACAGGAGTGACTTACTGTTAACATACCCTTGATTAACTTCCTTCCTTCCCAGGACCTAACCGCTGCTCCCCCAGAGGAATGCGTTAGTCACTTTCCCATCACCAGGCCGCAGCACCTGCCACCTGCGACTTGAAGCAGAAGAAGTTTACTTTGGCTCACAATTTCAGTCCACGGTCCCCTGGCTCTAAGGCAGAACAGGACGGTAAAGGGGCAGAGCAAAAGGTGCTTAATCCATAGCATCTAGGAAGCAGGGAGAGAAAAGGGGAGGCTGGTGCAAGAATATACCCTTTCCAGCCCTGCCCCTAGAGACTGCCTCCAGCCAGGCCCTAACTCCTACGAGCAGACCAGCTAGGAGCTCGTTCATGGACTAACTCACTGAGGAGCACAGCATCCTGGAGACTTTGGGGGGAATACTGTATACCTAAACCATAATGAAGGCCTTCCTTACATCGCTCTGAAATTGCTTTTCCTTGAATCCCAGTCTTGGACCCTGCTTCTCCAGGCTATCCTAAGTGAACTAAGACAGTGTTCTGGGCACAACCTTTGTATGGAGACTAGGCAGCAAGGGGAAGGGATGTTGGGCCAGAGAAGCCTGGGCATGAGTACTCAAGTCTCCATTCAGCTGGTGGGTCATTGTGGGAGACAAGCCATGCATCTTTCAGGAGATCTTGCATGGTCACCTTGCCAGTATATACGCTACTGATCTTCCCTTCTCTCTTTCACTCATCAGACTCCCTCACTTCTGCTTCCAGGGCTTTCTCTGAAGCTGCCAGCATCCAGCTCTCTGATTCAGGCTTTTGTTTTCTTGGTGACCCAAACTAAGACATGAAGCTGATGTGCAGCTACCTCAGCCTGAGTCCGCAAGGCCCCAGGTGAATACATCGTGCGTCTTCAGAGTTGTCTGGCCCTGCTCTTGTGGTTTTATGCTTTTCCCTCTGCTTTTTGCCACCTATGCGGCCACCTAACATGACTCTCCCTCCCGTAAGAAGAGCAAAGTCCTTGGGGTACTGACTGCTGCAACGAGGCCACACAAGCTCAGGGGCCTGGGGATGGGGTGTGGTGTTGCCAGCAGGTTGGGAGTGGACTGGCTAGCTGAGAGGGGGTACCGTGCAGCTTTGGTCTGGAGGGCTGTGCTGTGCCTGTTGCTGGCTTCCCTCTTGGAAAAGGAGGCCTAACTAGGAGGTGAGAGCGAGATCGGCCCTGTGTCTGCTGAGGGTCAGAGAGTCCGTGACTAGCGAGGAGGAAAAGCAAGCCAGCCAGCAGATCCTCCTGGGATGCTAGACAGGTGGCCACAGGGTCCCAGAGACCCTGTGTAGGAGGCTGGGATTGGTGCTGTCACTGTGAACACGGAGTGAGCTCTCCAGCAAGCCAGGCCTCCTGTGAGACAGCACCCTACACAGTGTGTCCTTTGCCCACACCCGCTGTTGGCACACACAGGAAGGCAGGCCATGCTACTAATGGTTGCACTCTGGCTTGTGCTTCAAGGCCTGTTCGGGAATTGCAGGTTGCCCCATCCTGGTTTTCCTCACTCCCTGGTCCTGCTCAGACAATCTGCCTGCTCAGTGAAGCATGAGCTCCGGGAAGGTTTGCTTTGCCTGAATGCCTTTGAGGAATCACTGGGGTTTTCCCTGAACATGTGCTCATTGTTAGGGGCTTCCTCTGTCAACCTTCCTTGATGGCTGGATCTTGTCCATGCACTGGGAGATGTTCCAGAACCAGCCGCTGGGGAGGAGAGATGGCTGCCCCCACAGCAGGGAAGTGCCTCCATGTGGGGGGCAGGGCCTGTGCCAGAGCACGGCAGGGGAAGGCCCATCTGACTTGGAGGAGGGCCTCTGTGTCCCTGTGGTCAGGCCCCAACTGCAGCATACAGATGGGTCCCAAGGGCTTTGCCTGTGAAGGCACAGGCGTGCATTATTAGGGGTCCATTCTAGAACGGTCCTCCGGCTCAGTTTGATGTTTCAATCTCTGCCTTCCTCACTCAGATCTCAAATGTCTCTGGTCAGGATGAAGTCAATAGCTTTTTGATGTTTTCTTGCCTTCCATCTGCCTCAAGTGTTTCCCTCATTCCGCCAGAGGAATATTTCAAAGTCAGAAATCTGATTATGGTTTCCCAGGGAAGAGTGAGGACTTTCGGTATCTGAGCTCAAGCTTTTTCCGGTCTCGGCCCCTCTGCTCTTCTTTAGCCTCTGGTTTGTGTCTGCTTCTCATGGGTCCCTGAGTGCATCATCCTGAATCTCTTGCTCTTCACTGCTTCTGTGGTCTGGACATGTCACACTTCTGCCCCAGAGTCGTTGTTTCTGAAGCACAGTTGTACTCATTTATAAGTGATGGAGGCCACAGGGGACTTGGGACTTAGCCTATGTTTTGCTTCATGAAAGGAAGCCAGCTACTTACCGGAATTATTACTATAATTATCATCTTTTGACAAATTCACTTGGCCGCGAAATCCAGCCCCACAGTGGGCTTCTCTGTAAGACAGGCTCTGGCTCTTGCTTAGAGCTTTGGTCAAAATACTCCTCGCCTTTCAGTTTCATTGTCTATGTTTGTCTTTCCCTCCAGATTTGAACTTGAGGTGGAGAGTTGTACTTTCTTTATTTCTTCACCTCTCGTACCCAACATAAGACCTGTCCTGGGGTAGGTACTCAGTGAAGGTTAATGACTATTTTCACTCTCAATTACAAAGAACTTTCATTTAAAAAGCCAGAGGAAGGAAACGGTCAGATGTGTGGCTTGTTTAGTCTGCTCTGCCTGATTAATCAGGTACACCCACACGCTGTCCCCTACTCAGCTGTGCTTTGGCAAATGTCAGGTTATGTGCTATCCTGTGGCCCTTATCTAAGCAGGTGTGATGCACTAGGGAAGTTTCCACACCCGTTATCCAAACAGACTGGGCTTGGCCAGCTCTAGCTCATGGGAGTGCTTGGGGAACAAATTCAGCATTTGTCCCTACAAGGTCTGCAGGGGTAAGTAAAATAACCGAAGCTCATTAAAGGAACCTGATGGGACTTCCCCGTGCATAATAATACCATACTGCCAGGACGGCAGGGTAAGGGGATGTGCAGAAAGTACCCTGGTGTCTTGAAATAAGGGCTTTCTTTGCACTGCAGCTGAGGTGCTCATAGCTAAAAAGAGGCGGCCTGAAGCAGTGAGGAGTGTAGGGCTGCAGAGATCAGTCTGAACGCCACTCAGCTGGATTGTGAGTCAACCCTTCTGAGCTTCATTCTGTATTTCTTTGGCCAAACAGAAGATGAATATTTTCATCTTACAGGTTGATGCAGTGGTTGACCAGGTAAGAAAAGTCTTTTACCTCTGGAATATTCTCAATGTCATATTCTTTCTAAGTACATTATAAATGGCCATGCCCATACAAAACAAGTCTGAGGGCCTGGGTAGAGTGGTGATCACTAACGCTGGGTATTTTCCTTTGCACCTCTGGATCTGCTCCTACCTTTTTCACCTGCTCTGCGCTTCAGAAGACTGACCTCTGTGGTTACAACGGGCTCCCGTGTCTCCCGCTCCCCACTTGCTTGGCTCATGTTGCTGGGGAGCAACACCAGACAGGCAGAGGACAAAAAGAGAAGGTCCAATTATTTATTTCTTTGGCTCCCATGCAACTGGACTGCGGGGTGGCTGACAGCTTTTGCAAAGGTCCTAGGTCCTTGCAGGTGACTTGCTTCCCACAGCCCAGGTGTATCACCTTGCAGATCCAGCTCTTAACCCCTTACTGCCAGGGATGACCATGGCTCCCTGCTGTTGCTAGCTGCCTTCTGCCCAAATGTTTCACCACATCTGTTAGCCTTTCTGCCCATACTTTCGTCATAGTCCATTCATCAGTGTGTGTTCACCCATCTCATTTGAGTGCATTATCAGTTTCCCAACAAGTCTTTGGCTGTTGCAATCTCCAGGTGATGGTCTGAGCAATCGAGGCATGGACAAGCTAAATATCTAGGTCCAAGTCCCGTGGTCAGGGTCTGGCACAACTGGTTTTCAAGTCTAGGTCCGCTGATGCCTGTGTCCACGTTAATTTTAAGACTCAATTAGGTTTCAGTGGAGGCTGCAGCTGGCCTAAGATGTGAATGACAGCCTGAGTCTGAGCTAGCCCGGTGTCCAGAGAGAGACAGAATCCTATAGTCTCACATTTGCTCCTGCAAAAGAGACTGGGGGAGGAGAATGCCACTTGTTCTTTCCCTCTGAGGTTGCTATGTTTAGCACAAGATCTTATCTGTCTCAAATATACCAGTGATTGTGCGAATCTTGGAAAATGTTTATTGGTATAAGCAGCCTAGATAATTTGTATGTAATACAAATTTTGCTAATAGGTAAAAGTTATGAAATATCTAATATATCAGTTGATTGTACTCTGTCAATAATAATAATAGTAATGATAATAATATGATATGTGGACCCTATGATAATAATAACGATTTAAAAGTAGCATTTATTCACTATCACATTAGTCTGCATAACAAAATACTATAGACTGAACTGCTTGGACACAGAAACTTTTTTCTCACAATAGTGGAGACTAGAATTCCAAGGTACAAGGTGCCAGCAGGGACCCTGACCACAGCAATCTCTGTGGAGAGCTCTTCCTTCAGGCTGTGACTGTCTTCCTCTATGGTGGTACACTCTCAAGGAGGGAAAGGAGGGGCAGGAAGGCAAAACTGTCTCTTTTCCAAAGGACACTACTCCTCTCAGATTAAGGCTCCACCCTTATGGCCTCATTTAGCTTTAGTTACACCCTTAGAGGCCCTACCCCAAAATACAGGTCCGCTGAAGTTAGGGCTCCAACATATCAGTTTGGAGGGTGGTACCAGCATTCAGTCCGTAACGGGTACTACCTGTGTATTTGGGCTTATCCTAAGCAATTTTTGTGCATATTTCATTGAGTTCTCACGGCAAGTATATGAGTTTGAAACTATCACAATTCTAGAAATAAAGAAATGTACTACAGTTAATATGCTAAAGATCACATAGCTGGTGAGTTTTAGGGCGGGCATTTCAACTCACATAGTCTAATTCTAAAAATATTATGTCTAATCTCTGCAACAACTGATATAACACGTATAGCATGACTAATTTAGAGATCTAGGAGTTATAGGTAAAAAAGCCAAGCTTTGCTCCCAAAGTTCTATAGCTGTCAGGTGGAAGTGGCCCAGGTGGCTTTTGAACTTAGATTAGTGACTTCAAAGCCCACCCTTGTGTATAACTGCATTTGTTTGTTGGCTTTTACAATGGACTCTCAGTTTCATTTTCCCATTTGCATTTCACAGCACTCCTCATCAGATTATGTCCATTTTACCAATGAGAAAACTTACTTTCAGAGAGCTAGTAGCTTGCTAATAATTGTTAGAAAACTGCTTGCTTAAATCCAATTTTTTGAAGTATAATTATTTCCCCGTGTGAAAAGGTATTGTACTTAATAATGATTCAATCACTAATAGTTTCATTCACGCAATCTTGTAAGCAATCTGTTGTTTCCTCAACATTAATTATACATTTTTGTGTCACAGGCAACAAACTCTTGGGCCATACAGTAAATATCTTGCAACTGTATGCCATACGCTTATTGGTTGTCTTCTCAACTCTACCACTGAAGTACAAAAGCAACAACAGATGATATGTAAATGAAAGAAGTGGCACCGTTCTAGTAAAACCTCATTTACAAAAAGCCGAGCCCATGGACTGAGTTTGGTAGCTTATGTACTATTTTCCACCATGGTGTTAGGTCCTAGAGAAGAGATGATTTCAAGAGGCCCATGAAGAATCTCATGGGAAAGAAGCTAACAAACAAGATGAGGTTGGCCTGGTGCTCTGATAAAAGTCTCTAGGGTTCTGTGGAGGTTCAGAAGTGAGAACAGGCAGTTCCTCAGGCAGGAGGAGGTGGAGAGGCTCAGGCTTCACGTAAGGGAATGACGAGAACTAGAATACAAGGTTGGTGTCTGGGGAGATGGCAGACCACAGGGTCAGGTTTTTCCTTTGAACTGTGGAGAGACATGAATGGATGGATACAAAGAAGGTAGACCCTGATTTACTCACCAGTTTGCTCATTTAATAGCTTTGTGGTATTAGACACAATTTTTCTAAAATGCTTTTCCCCTAAAAAATGTCAATATCAGTATTTCCTCTCCAGGGTTGTTGTTTCTTCCTATACTCAAATGAGGTGATGAGTGTAAAGAGTTTAGTGTAATTCTTGACATACAGTGAGTGCTTAATAACTTATAGGAATAAAAATTTGTGTTTGGAAAGGTTAATCCAAAGTGATGGAGGCATTAGAAGGATCTAATACTGAAAGCAGGGAAGAAATAGTGGTAGCAGCCCATGGGAGGGACAGCAAAAACCTCAACTTAGGCAGAGGCAAAGATGGAGAGAAGAACTGTGAACAGGACTTGAGGGCTAGTTCCAAGTCAGAGTGAGGGGCTGAGAGGGGCCAAAATACTTCCAGTTCATTAAGGTCTAGTGATGTCACTTGCCAGGTTAAGGAGCCCAGGAAGAAAGTCAGGTACGGCGTGAATGTAGTGAATCCCATTTGGACACAATGATTAGGTGGAATTGTCCAGTAGGTGGGTGATCGTCTGTATTCGGTTAGAGTTTCATAATTGGGAATCGTCATCTGTGAAAGAATCATGAATCTCCACTGAGAAACCCCTGAAGCAGCGAAATCACCAAGGAAGGGTTAATTGCTTTAAAAAAAAAAATAACCAAAGACAAATTAGCCTTGGGAAACCCAGCATGCCAGGGAGAGTCAGGGGAGAAATACGAGACTGGGTCAGGCAGACAAAGCAAGCAATCACATCTCAGAGACCAAGAAAAGATGGAGTTATAAGGGGATGAATTTAGAGCATGAGTGAGATATAGCACAGTGATCGCTGAGTGAGCAAATGGTTGATAAATAAATTTCATCCGTAAAGTGGGGGAGACCACTAAATGTTCACTGATGAGCAATGACTGGGAATTTGGGAAAAGAAGAAAGTGCCCATAGATCATTTTGGGGAAAAGTTGGTAAAGAAAGCACAATGAACCCTAATGCTAGGGTCTTTTGTTTTGCTAATCTGTTACAGGTGAAAAATCCAGGGAGACATTAGAGGAGCTACGTTAGTGCTAACTGAGAGAACAGTTGGAGAGATACGCTTTGAGTAGGGCAAGGGCATCTATTGTCTGGTCTAGGGTCTCAGCAGGGAAGATTGGATGCACATAAAGATGTCTGTGGTTCCGTAAGGACCATTTTCATGTACTACCTGGTAACTTCAGCCTCTTTCTAAAGAGTCAACCAGTTTATCTGCTAAGAGAAGAGGGAGAAGCGACCAAGGTGGTACCTTGAGCAGACTACGATTTGAAATATTTAGAATATTTTCTCTGGCAATGGGCCCAGTTGAACTTGGTGATGATAAGTTCATAGTGGCATCAGTTCATCTAATTGTATGATTTCTTTCAACTGTGTTCAGCAAGCCAGAAGAGTAGGTGACATTTACACTAATGTAAAGCTGAGGATTTATGGGACTATGTTGGAAGGACAAGAAACTGGGAGGGTGAGGACAGTGAGGACAAAATGACTAATGTGACGGATAACGCAGTTCCAGGGGCCACAGAAGGAAGTGAAAGCAGGAGGAGGCTGATAGTGAAAAACAAATAAATAGAGGATCAAAGAACTAGAGGGTTTTGATTAGATAAAACAGTTACGTGTGGTAGATGTAAGAAAAGAAAACTAGGCTGATAGGAAGTTTGAGTCAGAGATTTGTATGTTAAAATTTAAAATGTCCAGGGGAGGGCTTTTCCTGTTCGTGATAAGCTCCAAGATGTGGGCATAAATATATTCTTAAATTGGCGATCTAGAAGATAGCAAGGGAATTTGAAGGGATGATAACAATACACAGCTTTTAGCTGTGTGATACATGACCAATTACTAAGCATTTTCAAACCTGTTATCTCACTTGACCTCAACCTCTGATATAGGTAGCACAGGAATTACCTCAATTATTATCTTAATTTATACATGTAACAATGGAATACGAAGATAGTAAGTATCTTAACAGACTGGGGGAGTGATGGGAATTGCAACAGGGGTGAAATCACTAGCATCTGGCCCAAAGGTGAAACAAATCCAATTGTTTCGACTCACTCAGTAGACGGTTAAGTAACAAGTATTTTACATGGGACTAGTTTAGTAAAAAACAAAACAACACGGCAACAACTCCTCTTAAAGAAGATGGTGGTCTTTGGGTCACTGGGCAAAACATTCTTTACCTGCTCAGTCACACCGGGTAATTTCGCAATGAATAGGTGATCATGTTCCCTGACTTTCTGGGCTTCAGCAGGGCTCCCAGAAGCCCTGCTTTCATTACTACTGCGGGCGGGAGGCCCCGGAGCTCCTCGGTCTTGGTCTGGGCAAAGACGGACGGAGGTCAGATGCAGCAGCTGTGGGCAGATGAGGGCCCAGGAGGCAGACTTGGAGCGAGGTGATTCATCCAAACGGCATAACAGAGACAGGGTCTGGGGGCGATGGCGGCCTCCCAAACAGGGTAAGGGGAAAGACGGCCTTCCAAATCCGGCTCAGATTTCGCTTTTGCCTCCCTTGCTGCTGGCTGGTCTATGCTAGTCCCAAATTGGGTATCAGATTGCATCTCAACCCCTGGTTTTGTGCTGGTTCTTAAACCAGATCCCACATCTTGCCCTATAAAACTTATTAACTTCTTCTCCTCTCTGTATTTTTCTAGCGCTGTTTATTAGGAAACAGGACCGCAGTCAAACCATTATGATGTTTGGGAAGGTCTGAGCTGGATTTTACTCTGTTTCTGAGCTATTTTGCTCTGTGAGCTTGTTGGTGTCACTTTCTCTCTCTCTCAAACTCACTTTCTCACTTACGTCACTCAGCGTTGGGCCACTCATTATTGACAAATAGGCCTGCTATGATCACTGATCAGGACAAAGAGTATTATTTTCTTGGGTCTCTGTTGAAAAGAATTCTTGCATAGGTTGAAGTTCAGGAGAATTAGCATTCTCTCTTTCCTATAGAGCAATAGTTCTCAAACTGTGCTGTGTACATTAATTACCTAAAGATCTGGCTGAAAGTTTCTGATGCAGTAGCTCTGGATTATGCGCCTGGAGAATATACACTTACATCAAGTCCCCAAGTGAGGCAGACGTTGGCCCAGGGATCATACTGAGAACCACTGCTCTGTCCTCAGTATTAATTACATGGAAACGATGCCAGCCCCACCGCAAGCCAGTTGACAGAAATACACAGATAAAAGGTCTCAGACTTCTTTAAGGGCAGTTAAAGTTTCATTAAGTAAAACATGTTAGACATCTGTTCTTTTTTTTCTTTAATAAAGAATAGTCAACTGATCAGCACAAAATTCTATGTTTTTATAGTCCATATTTAACTGGTACAGTGAGATAGAAAGGATATGGGTTTTGGAATCAGGAGCAAAATTCAATATTGGATCTATAATTTATTTAGTATTTGACCCTGGATCAGTTTTTAAACTCCTTGGGTACACTTTTACTAGTAAATTCACTACCATTTCCTCTTTATTCCATGCCTAATTTACAGTAGCCAATCAAAAATACTCTGGATGGATATGCAGTAATTTGTAAGAAACAGATCTAAAGATCTTCTGAAGAAATACTTCTCACTTTTCATCTTTACGCTGCACAGAAATTAACTGATACATTCTCAATGAGCTTTGGGAAATGCCATCTGTAAGCATCTGGGGGACTGAACTCCTCACCACAGCGCAGCTGTGATGAGACCACGAGGCTTCCTTTATTTCCCAGTGATTCTGATCTTGCTCCGAACATCCTGTGTTAGCGGTGAGGTGCGGGGGAAGCCTACCTTTAGGGTGGGAGTTACTTTTGTTGCAGTTTTTTTTTAGTGATTTGGTCCCTTCCTCACGAATGCTCAGTCTTTGGGCCCCTCCTCTTCTTTTCTTCCCTCGGATGGAGCTCTACAAAGGCAATGCCGTGCGATCCCATGGTAACCCAGGAAACACCTCCCGCAGGGCCCCGATGTGCAGTGCTCAGGCCGGCCTTGTCTTTGGAATGTCCGTGAACATGTTCCCTTAGACTCTGTCGAGACACCACGTCAGGCTTCCTTTGTCTTGGCCATGGTCCTCTGTTTGCTAGGCCCAGGGGCACTATGGCCCATTTGTCCTTGTCTTGGGGTCCTGTATCTCTGTTGGCCCTCTTAGAACCTCTCTGTCTTTTCACCCATGTAAGAGGAATTTCTAGATTCTGGCCAGAGGTGTAGGAAGGCATCTACTGATATCTAATATGAGCAATTCAACATGACTTCTTAGGAAGAACGCAGGTTTGAGTCTTCCATTGCCTCTGACCACGAGTGGAGCTTTGAAGTCATCACTCTGCTCCCTGAGTATGCACTTCTTCATCTATATCAAGAGGATTATATGGCAGTACTGAAGAACCGATGCGCTGATCAGAAGAAATATCATTTGTAAAAATTCTGGCTCAAAAGCCAACTTTCCTCCCACTCTGAGGCAAATATTTTTTGAGAAGTTCCTATGTGTACTATGATTGGCGAAAGAATAAAGGACATTGACTATCCTCACCAAGCTTACCAATATGTAGGTGTGTCTGCTTGGCAAACTGATCATGAAGGAGAGGCAGTGGGATTGTGGGATTTCTAGCCCAGACTCCACACTTGGATTCCCCTCTGTCCTGAGCCTCTGAGGCCTCACAGGTAAAGGAAATAATGCCAGGATTGGCAGCACAAGGGTGTGCATGTGTTTGTGAGGGTTAAATGAAAAGCAAGTGAACTTTAACTTGGCTTTTGAAAGATGAATATTTAGTCCTTTGTCTGAGGGACCACTGGCTAAAACTTTTTCCCTCTCTGTGGGTGTCTTTTCACTCTGTTGGTGATTTCTTTTGCTGTACAAAAGCTTTTTTATAGGATGAGATCCTGGTTGTTGATTTTTTGCACTATTTCTCATATGATTGGGGTTTCATTCATGAAATCTTTGTCTAGACCTGTGTCTTCAAGAGTTCTTCCTGTTCTCTCTTCCAGTAGATTGTGTTTCTGTTTTAATACTTAGGTCTTTGGTACATTTCAATTTTGGTTTAATGCATGGCGGTAGATTTTGGTCTAGTTCTAATCTTTGGCAGTGGAAGGCCAGTTTTCCCAGCACCACTTATTAAAGAGGCTGTCTTTCTTCCAGTCAAGCTGTTTGGTACCTTTGTCAAATATAAGGTGGCTGAGTGTGTTTAGAGTTGGTTTTGCATCTTCTACTCTGTTCCATTGATCCTCAGGTCTGTTTTCGCCAGTACCATGCTGTTTTTTATCACAGTAGCCTGGTAGTATAATTTTCAGTGAGGTATTGTGATGCCATCTGCCTTGCTTTTGCTTCCTAGAATTGTTATTGCTTCTAAGTCCATTCAGATTCTATATGAATTTTAAGATTGTTTTCTGTAGTTCTATGAGATATGCTAATAGTATTTTGATTGGAACTGCATCAAATCTGTATAACAATTTTGGAAGTCTGACCATTATCACTATCTAGAACATATAAAAATTGAAAAGGTCAATCCCCTCAACTTTAAAGACCCAATCCAAAGATGAGCATCTGAGATGGATACACACTTCTCAGTTGAAGAAATGTAAATAGAAAATAAATATGAAAAAATATTCAACATCACTGGTCATTCAAGACATGCAAACTGAAGCAACACTGAGATTTCATCTCACTCCAGAAAGAATGGGAATCATTAAAAATTCAACCAATAACAAACACTTGTGGGGATGCAGGGAAAAAGGAACCCTTCTCTATTGTTGGTGGGAATGTAGACTTGTGCAACCACTGTTGAAATCAATGTGGAGATTCATCAAAAAACTAGGATTAGAGGTACCATTTGACTAGGCTATTCCCCTTCTGAGTATCTCCCCAGAAGAATTAAAAACACCATACCACAGTGATATATACATATCCATATTTATAGTAGCACAGTTTGTAATAGTTAAATCTTGGAAACAACTCAAATGCCCATCAATGGATAAAAAACATTTTAGGTTTTTTTTTTATACAATGGAGTACTACTCATCCATAAAGAAGAATAAACTTTAGACATTTCTAGGTAAATGGATGCACCTTGAGATCAAACTCTTAAGTGAAATAAATCAAACACACATCTGTAAATATTGCATTGTCTCCCTGGTGTGAGAAACTGAAAGCGTAAAGAAAAACCAAAACGTACCATAGATATTGTAAAATAGGAAGAAATTGTTCAAAAGGAGAGGTAAACTAGGGAAAGGGAAGAGGAAGGAAAAGAAAAGAACAAACGCTAAAAGCAGGGTAAACTGGAAACAAAGCTTTGGGCTGAAGACAAGGGAGGGGATCGGGAGAAGAAAGGAATATATCGTGTACAAACCTATCACACAGGTGCAAACCCCCTAAGGTGAGTATGATCATTATGTGTATCTAAACTGTACCAGTGGGCTGGGGATATAGCTCAGTGGAATAAGCGCTTGCCTAGCAAGCGCAGGGTCCTGAGTTCGATCCCCAGTACCGCAAAAAAAAAAAATAAATAAATAAATAAAATAAAAATAAAAATAAAAAATAAACTGTACCAGTGAACTTACTAAGAAAAGATGACTGTTTAAAACTTGTTTTTTCTAACGTTGAAGGACAGTACTTTCTAAAGAAGTGAAGGCCTACGAGGGGCATCTGGAGTTGTGTGGAGGTCTCTCGAGTCTCCTAACGTAGGAACTTAATATGAGGAGTAGGGAATACAGAGCGATCAACGTGGCAATATAACAGATGCCTTATTTCATGCAGAGCCTAAAAAAGATCCTCCCCAGATGCTACAGATGCCATATTTTTAATTGCTGAGAAACTCTATCCTGTTTTATGGGAGCCACATAGTTAATACGTAATGGCAGCGTATTTGCTGAGCAGCTACAGCATTTAACCTTTGAAAGCACACAGGGTACTGTCACGGTGGAACCAGGAACGAGAGTGAAGGCGCTACTGAGCACATCTAAACACTCAGAGACTTGGGTTTTTCCAAGGTAGAGGAAGTAGCTACCTGGCAATGAGACCCATCATTGAATGTTTATGTATTATGGTCACAGGACTGCAGACATTTCCGGCAGAGAAGGCCCTTAGGAGTGTGCAAGGCCAATTCCTTCTTGCACAGATGGATAAAAGCAGAAGCTGCCTGACTTGTAAGGGGAGCCTCCTGTCACACTTACTGCACTGTGTTATCCGTTTGGTCTGGACACAGCACTGAGTGGCAGGAATTGCTCATATTCCTTTCCATGTGAGAAATTTAGGGTTTTGGCAAATTACAGTGATGTCAAAAGCACTTTTGAAGTTACTAGCAGTGGGGAACCAAGCATTTTTGACACCTAAAACAGATTCTTTAATGTTCTTTTCCTTAAAACCACAAAATTATTTTCACTAATGCAGGAATTGGAGAGAGAAATGTCACGTTATGAGTACGTTAGGCTCAACTATATAATTAGAAGTTTTCTGGGTGGGAGCTATAGCTGCCTGGCAAGCTCAAGGTCCTGAGTTCTATTCCTGCTGCCAAAAGGAAAGAAAAAGAAGTTTCCTGAATTCTCTTGTTTAGGGAATGTAATGCTCATTAAAGAACAAATAAGAAAACCTTTCCTAATTTCAGCCTTGAAAATAATAACAGCAGGAAAATAATAACAGTAATGACAACTGTTAGATCAAGGAAAATTTTATTTGTTTTTGGAGGAGAGTATTTTATCATTCATATTGATTAGAATTGTTAGCCCATGTAGATCACAAAAAGCAATTGAATTTTAGATGTTTATTCTTATCTTTTGGCTGTCTATGGACAAGGTCTCCTGATGTGTACACCCCTCCTGGGCCCCCAACTTGGTCCCTACAGTTTATGTTTCTTCTACTTTCATTATTATGCTTATTTCTCCATATGTCCTCTTGGTGAGGAATTATTCTTATGCCTAGTTTGTAGATAAGTAACCTAAAGTTCAGAAAAGTTTACCTCACTTTTCTAACCTCCTGAAAATAACTGAAGGTGGTAAATCAGCGCAGGGTTCCCCACAAACTATACTGGGCTGCACAGCGAGAAGGGAGCAGCAGGTGAACCCGCTGAGCTTCATCTGTTTTCACGGCCACTCCCTATCTCTGGCGTCCCCACCTTGAGCTCTGCCTCGCGTCATGTCAGTCGGGCATTAGATTCTCATAGCTGCCTGGGCTCTGCTGTGAACTGCACATGTGAGAGATCTAGGTGATGAGCAACTACGAGCATCTAATCCAGAAATAACCTCCCACCCCACCCATGGGAAACTTGTACTCTGTGACACTGGTCCCTCATTCCCAAAAGGCTGGGGACTGCATTCATAGTAAATATTAATAGTGTGGTGAGTAAAGTCACATCGAGGGCTTACCAGGTGCCAGTCACAGTGATAGCTGAAGGATTCAAACATACTAGCTCAGTTTAACCTTAAACACAACAAGACAGGCATATTATTCTAGTATTGTCGAGGAAGCAAAATGATACAGAATTCAGATAATTTGTCTGTGGTTACAGGGCTGAGGACTGGATGGAACTGAACTACTGGAGTGGGCTGAACCTGCTTGGCCACTCTGCTGTCGACGCTCTGAAGTACTCTACACCATTTCAGCTCGTATCTATCAACAAACTGTATGCTTCTTGCATGATCCCATTCTGCTGGATCCCATCAATAACTAGATACTTTGCTTCAAAAAGAAGGCTCTCCAGATGAACTTTCTGGTTAGTTGTTGGTTTGCTTTGTTTCATTCGCTCCCCAGTTTTACTTTTATTTAGCATCTGTGGATGCAGAGGCTGACAAAGATCAAAAACTGGGACCAAGGTGGATAAAAACATTGATCCTTGGGAAAGGAAGGTACCAGAAAACAACATTACTGTTTCTAAATACCATCCAGTTAGCCATGGACCCAGCTTTCATTTATAGCTTACAGTAAAATAAGCAGAAGAACATGGAAAAAGTGAAAGCTCACAATCCTGAAAGATCAGGCCATCATTTAACTTGTCAAAAAATTGGAAACAAATCAACTTATAACCTAGGAATCTGTCTCTTCTGTTTTTTTCAGACCACAGCTTCGACACTTGTGGCTGTGGAGATGCAAAAGGCTGATTATGGATGGTTTCAAACTGCATCCTCTAGGGTCTGTCGGAGACAGAGGGAGCATGGGTAGCAATGCATCCTGGGAGCTGAAATTCCCCTACCTTTCCCTATGTCTACTGTGCCAGAATCAGAGAAGATATGGGAGTAGGAAGAGGTCTTGTTTCAACTTTCCTTTTATTACACCTGGCCTGGAATCACGAATTACCACTTTTCTCTTTTAAAGTAGTAGTAACAAGGTAATCCCTTGAGAACTGAGCCCCTAAGAGGGGCACTGGAGGCTGCAAAGTCAGCTATTTTTTCAGTAACCCATACCAACAGAAACTCAAGTTGGACTTCAGAAGCACATTGACATGTGTCCGTATTCTGACCCTGCTACTTACCTTTCTGTGATTTTAGTTTTTTATGGCATGAGAATAATAATATTTGTAATATTTCTTATTTGTAATGTCATGAGTCTAATAATAGCACTAACCTTATTGTGGTCAGAAATATTAAACGTGAAACTGACAATTTAATATACATCTGTAATCTTCTTCCTGGAATGCTTATAACCTTACGTGCTTCAGAACGCAGATATTTTCAACATTTGTAATACTTGATTGTCAAATATCCCCACCAGTGTTTAGGGAACACCCCATAATAAAGTAATATTTTTCCAGAGAAAAATGTTTGAACTGTTGCTCTCAGAGAAAGATTGCCTCCTGTAAATTTGGGGTGATTTTTGCTGCCAAATGAGTTTTCTATAGACCTGCAAGCAAAACAACAGCAAAACAAAACAATCCTTTGGAAGTTTTTCAAAGCTTCACTAATTTCACAGCTGCAGCTAAGGATTATGGGTCCAAGATAACAAATGAACAACAAAAACGCCGGCCACAGCCCAGCAGGTGACTTCCCCTAGCCTTCTGCACCTGTAGTGATTAGCAAGGTTGGTAACGGTCTCATTCCCCCCAGCCCCAGCGACACTGTGCCGTCCCTTTCCACTAAGGCCACTAAGCCAGGCCAGTGGGTTTCTGCTGCCATGGCTCAGGTGAGTCATGACCTCCTGCACGCAGCCGGAACCCACTCTGTCAAACAGATCTCCGTAGGTCTCCACGTGTTACCAGTTAACCGTACTCAAAACCTCCCCACTGCCCCGTACCAACGTGCCACAGGGCTGGGAAGAGCCCTTGTCCCCAAGCCTGTTCTCTGTGGCCCTGAACCCTTCTAAATCCGTCCGTGCCATCCACAGAATTGCCACCCAGAGTCAGCAGTCCTCTACCCCCAGCCCGTTTTCCGGTGTTCGGAGAGCACGTCTCTTTCCCGTGCCCCGGCTCCCTCCACTGGATTTTATTTCCCAGGCATTCCTCCTAAGCAGGGCTCTTTTTTCTCTCCCATGAACCTCAGGACCGAGTTGAGTGAATTTTTTGGGTTTGTTTAACAAAACTATTGTTTAACCAAACACTGTTTGTTGTTTAACCGAAAGTCAACAACGATAAGAACAGCAGATGCATTTGTTGTTGGAGCTGGGTTCCCTGTCTCTTGCCTATAAAGTCCTGGGTAAAATGTCTTTTGCCCCGGCCCTTTCGTGTCTACTTTCCTGCGTGACACCTCTATCCTCTGCTTTACCAAGTCCCCTGACATCTCCACCTGCTGTTCCCTGCTGGGACTGGGCACTGCCTGCCAGTTCTCAGTATCAGACTCACACCACCCCCTGCAGGGAGTAGGCGAGCAGCCAAGGGGGCTGTATTTTCTCCTAGGCACCTGTACGTGTCCCCTTGCCTCTCACTGGCTCGGCCCTGGCTTAATGCCTCTGCTCTTCACCGATCACTGGGGTCTGGGGATGCATGCTGATTGATTTAAGCTAGTTAGGGCCCAACCCAGAATACACTAAAGGGAATATGCTCTTCCCCTTACGGAATTTACTTCCTGTTTATGTCTTTATATTATTCCCTTTGGAAAGTATGGTATTTCCTAAATATGATAAAGGAAAACATTTCTCAGGAGGAAATTAGAGAGTATTGTTATGGTTTAGCTATAAAATGTCCACCAAGTATCTCTTGCTCAGAGATAAGGTTTTTGGAAGGTGTTATGGTAGCAGAAAATGCCCCCTAGCCAGTTTGTTAGGTGCCCAGGTAATGGTTCTGGTTGCAAGCCCTGTTACTTTTGTTTCTTGGAAATGGCTGGTCATGTGATACATAGCTGATCACTATAACACACATTATAAAGACCAATCCCCAATAGACAAGCCATTCTGCCTCTGTACTTCCTGCTTGTTTACCCCATATAAGCCTTAGACCACCAGAGATCGGAGCCTGATAGTTTGAGGAACAATGGATTCCTAGTCAGTGCTTGTCCAACATTAAATAAGTCCGCCTCCAAATCCTGGGTGTCATTTCAGTGTTTCTGTTTGCTGTTACATTATGGCTTCGATCTAGGTGTTCCCCCAACGCCTCATGTGCTCATAGATGAAGCTTTGGGGAATGACTGGATGGAGGGTATGTAATACTGGATCATGGGTGTGTGATCCTGAATTAGTCCACTGATTGGTTTAGCATGGTTCTGGGTGTAGATGAGGAATTTTCTGAAAAGGGAAGACCCACCCTGGGTGCGTGTGGTACCAACCAGTAGGCTTGTGAATAGCCTGGGTAAAATAAAAAGGGAAAGAAGGAAGTCTCACTGCTTCCTGCCTTCCTTGCCACAGACTCTTTCTCCTTTGCTGTGTCCCTCTGCCCTAACATTCTGCCCAGGAGTCAGAGAACTGTGAACTGAAACTTCTACAAACTGTGAGCTGAAGTAAACCTTTCCTCCTTTAACTTGTGAGTATCAAATGTTTTATGCCAGTGATGAGAAAGTAACTAAGACAGAGGTGATTGGGTCACTTGAGCTCTGACTTCATCGATTGATGATGTCATAATTTGATGGCATTTCTGAGAGGTAATGGAAGATGAAAACATGAGGATTAGTTGAAGGGGGTGGAGCTGGGAACATGACTTGGGGATGATTATCTCTGGCTCTCCATCACTGTCTGCTTCATGGCTACCGTGCAGTGAGCAGCTCTGCTCCACCCAATGCTCTCTGCTGTGAGGTTCTGCCTCCTCCCAAGCCCAGAAGCAATGGAGCCAAGTGCCCATGGACTGAAACCTCTGACTTCATGAGCCAAAATAACTCTGCCATCCTTTGAATTGTTTATGTCAATATTTTGTCACAGCAGTGAAAAGGTGACTAACACAGGCATCTTCTATCTCCTAGCAAAGGCCTGTCCTTCTATTTCTGTTTCGTATTTCATCCTCATCACGTTTTGTCTTTATCTGCCTGCCACATCCCCAGGGTCAGTCCAGAACAGAGCTCCTCAAACTGTCAAATTTTCTCCCGAGTTTCCCTGCAACCATACACTGCTCACCATCTCTGCTGCTGCCATGCTAGATCAGCTCGTCTCACATACAGTTGGCCCCTTCAGTCTCATCACCACACTGTAGCCAGTGTTATCGTCAACCACGTAGATATGTGCTGATGACCTCAGTCTTCGATAGCTCCCCAGTGAAATTCTATTGCTTCTATGGTACAGGCCAAAGTCCCAGCAGAGCTTGTAAGACCTGCCTGGTCTACGTCTCCCTGTGCATATGCCTGAGTTCACCAAGCCCCTGTTTTCCCCAGTCACACACCTTCCTTTTTAGCTGCATTAATTACCTCTCCATGTATTTATTCCTCCAGGAGCTCTCTATACATCACTGGTCTTACGCTTTGGCTGCTCCCTGCAATTAGTGAACTTTATTGCTAAACAAGTTGTGATACACAGCATTTGCTAATCACAGATCAACTGTTGCATGTTAGATACTTTGAAATAAGGAAATTGCTAACCAGGAAAATCATTTCCTTCCTACATAGAATCGAGGAGAATAAGAACTAAATGACAAAGTGCTGGTTCAGATAAACATTAAAGTCTTAATTCACTGTCAGGAATGTTTCATTTTCTCTGCAACTAAAAATCACATTATATAACATGTCAGTTTTTAAAACTGAAACATATTGAGAAACCAGCCTGCTAGTTAATCTCTAAGCCCTTTCTAAATAATCACACATCCAGGTCCTTTCTATGAAATATCTGTGATAATTATGCTTAAAAATCTGTGAAATATAATATAAATTCAACTAGGTTAGAAACAAAGAAAAATATTCTAAAGAAATGTATCAGATACATACTTTATCTTTGCTGGATGTATTTTGTATCCCTAGTGCTTTCTTTTTATTCTCTTTTAAAATTCTAAATTTCCTAAAATTATTCAGTAATAATATAATAAGAAAATTAGACATAAAATTTTTAAGCTTTGTATATATTTTTTTCTGGTCACAATTATATAAAAGACATATGCAGCAGAAATAACCTAGAAAAAATAAATACAAACTCTTAATAGAGGTTATCCCTGGATGTTAGGACTATGTGACATTTTCTCTAATTTTTCAAAATTGAATCACTAACAATAATAAATGACCTATATTTTAAAGAAAAAATGTGTGTGTGTGTGTGTGTGTGTGTTCCTTGTACCTGAGAAGTTTACAAAGATTCCTAGCACAAAATAAATAATGGGTTATACAAGTCCATTTCACCATATATAGAAATACTCTAAAGAAATCAATTTTTTACTTGAAAAAGCATAGTAAGATAACTGTCATTTGTTTTGCATAGAGAATTTTAGAAAGTGACTTTGAAGCAAGGAAGTTGCATGCTGGGTTAGACCATGTGTTTAATTTCTTTCCTACCCTACAAAGTATATTTTATATATGTTAACCTTGAGGAACTGATCAATGACAAAATGTTTACTAAAATTATGTGAATTAGGAAAGTAAAATTCATCATGACACATTAAAATACACAAGCATGAATTACGTTTCTTTCAGAATGTTCATGCAGTAGGTTCTCAATACAAGTTGAGATTCATAAATTAAAGATATTCTGTGCCACAGGAGAGACACATCAGGGTCACATTCCCACCAGTTATATAAATATTTTCCCTCTCCTCTCCCTAGAGGTGTGCATCCTGAATCCTCTCCAGGCTTTGGGGGTTGACCAGCGACCCATCTCTTCAAGGAATCCTCCACCAACCACTGCTCTGTCCTGCTGCTGTTATTCCCTCCTTTAACTCCTGGTAGCCCTTTTTCCCCACAACTCATCTGAAAAATTCATTATCTTTTAGTAGCTTATTTATCTCCTTAAACAATCTTTTAAAATAGTGAAATCTATTGTTATAAATGATGGTAATCCCTTTGTAAGATGGCCTTAATTTTATATGACTGTTTTTCTGTTGTTTGTCCTTCTTAAATTTATCTCATTCTTGATCTTTGCAAGTATTCAACCTGAGGATGTTTCCCCCTTTGTTTTCTTCGCTCTTGTATTGCTGTAACTAAGAATCATTTTCTCGGCCACTCCTGTGGCTTCTCTCCAAACAGGACCAGTCCCTTCCCTGGGTACCACCCTGAGGATTCCTGAGTCCTTGATCCTTGTATCACTCCACCTTCCTGAATGTATTCAGTGCTTTGGTGACACTGAAGCCGTGGGTCTTGGCTCAGCAAGAACACCACCAGTCCGTGGGAATCTGCACATGCATGTTCTTCGCACCATAGTTTCCTGGGCACCAGTTTTCTCATCTGTATAGGGAAATAAACTCTTCCACATGTGGCTGATGCAAAGGATTAAATAAAATAATGTACTTAAGCATCAAACACCATGCCTATCATATAGCAGGTACCGAATAGATGTTAGTTATTTTTCTCTTTTCCTTTGGAATTATCAATATTTGCTTTCCAAAATTTGGAACACTGGTTCTATAAATCTTTAATGAACATTTTTTGAAATAAGTATCATATAGTAAGTAATATTGAGAAACAACAGTGTTAAATTAGATTTAAAAGACTAAGAAATTTGAATGCTCCTGTATTATTTTATAGTGGAGTATACTTGACAAAATCTGCCAGTATATTTGCCAATAGATGTCTGCTTTTCATGTAATGTTTATAAAACTCAGGTTAAGAGTGTGTTGCCGGTTTGACTCCTCTGTGCACAAACCTCAAAATATAGCTTCTATTTTATCAGCTAATATCCTAAAATAAATTATTATTTTTTTTAATTCTAACTTTTGGAATCATAGAACTTTCAGATTTCTCTCTCTCTCTCTCTCTCTCTCTCTCTCTCTCTATATATATATATATATATATATATATAGTCTTTTTAAGACAGGGTCTTGCTATGCAGTGCAGGCTGGCCTTGAACTCACTTTGTAGCCTAGGCTGGTCTCAAACTTGCAACGATCCTCCTGCCTCAGCCTCCTGAGTGCTAGCATTACAGGCGTGCACCACCACTCCTGGCTTAGATTTCTCAATATTGTATAACCAAAACAAGATAGAAAATTAAATTGGATCCTGAGGATGAAATACAATGGCAACACAGGAACCATAAACTTTAAATTCAGATTTTGTGTTTAGCAAAACATCTTTATCCATCCAAATTAATGGTTTCATAAAATACTATAAACTTTAACATGGGTATATGAAAGCTGTTCAATTTTTAAAATAGAATTAATATTTCACCTCCAGGAGGTAGTAGGGAACTACTCTTGCAAATAAAAGAACTTTGAAAAAAGTACAAACGTGACTTGTGCTGAGAGCAGTAGAATTTGAAGGGGAGTTGAAACCTGAGATGGTCAGAGCAGCTGCAGTGCAGTGCCTGCTTCCTGGGTGTCTACTCTGAAGGTGCCCGCAATCATCATGTAGATGGCTCCTGGTGACTAAAATTGTGATAGAAAATTCCACCATTATTTTGGCCATATAAAGGAGTGCAGGAGCAATGAAAGCCAAGAGAGAATTAGGGCAAAAGCTGAAAAAGGAGAGAGTAAAAAATGACAACCTACCTCAGGGCTCAAACTTAGCATAAGTTTCTGGAAGTTGCATTTGTGAAGCAATTGAAAGCAGCTTGCAACCAAAGCTTACGTACTTGACCTAAGGCCCCATCACAGATATAATCGCCTGTCAGTTCAGCTGAGCCAAGTAAAAATTCATACTAAAAACCCAAGTAGTTAAACAAAAACTGTTTGGAGCCATGTAACAAAATTCAAGTTCTCGAAAGCCAAATATTTTAATGCCTGGTGTATAAATCAAAATTACTCAGTTTACTAAGAATCAGAAAAATGTGCATTTACCTTCCAAGGAAAAGACACCAAATCTTGTGATAACCCAAGCGATCAAATTACAATTATTTTAAAGAAGATGTCAGATCTGAATGAGATAAAGTTATATATGTTTATAATGAAGACAAAGCTAGGAATTCTCAGCACAATATCTTTAGAAATGTAAAAATAAGCAAATGGAAAGTTTAGAACTGAAAAATATAATACCTAAGGCTTAAAAAAAATCTTTGGATGAGCTTATTAGCAAGATGCAGATACCAGAGGAAATAAACAATACCTTTGAAGACTGGAAATTATCTGACATGGAGAAGAGGGTAAAAAAGATTCTAAATATTAACACAACTGATAAGACCTGAGCAAAATTCAAACACACAATGATGGCAATACCAAAATAAAAGCAGCAAAAGAATGTGACAGAAGTATTTAAAGAAATAATACCTAAAAAGTCTCATTGTGTGTGAGGGAAATAAATAGGTCCAGAAGTACAGTGAATCATAAAGAGTATGAATCTGAAATAATCATCACTTATAGCACATCATACTTAAACTGCTAAAAACCAAACATAAAGAGAAAATCTTGAAAACAGCCAGAGAAAAAATAACACCATATACAAGGGACATCAAAGTTTAGAAAGACTATGGAGTTGCCATTATAATCCTGGTCTGCTACTGGGCCTTAGTGGGTACTGAACACTTGACTATCGCATAGCAGGTTCCTATTCAAGACTGAGCTTCCCATCATAAACTGGGTTCTATCTGACTCACCAAATCATAAAGTTGACAACCACAGCAACAGTTTATCACCAAATGAGAGTGGTATGTACATGGTTGGCCAAGGCAGGTTATGAAGGTACCACTAAATTACATTTAGAAATGGCTCAAATGCCTATGTTTCCTTCTCCTTCTATACTGTCTCTGTTCCATGGCATGTGCCTATGGCATCATGAAGTGTATACTAGATCAGGTGACAAGAGAGAAGACTAGGGCCTGGTTTACAGATGGTTCTGCATATTAGGTAGGGACCACCCAGAAGTGGGCAGCTCTAGCCCTACAACCCCATTCCAGGGCATCCCAGGAGAACAGTGGGAAGAATTTCAGGCAGTGTACCTGGCTGTATATTTTGCTTGGAAGCAAAAACTGGCCAAATGAATGACTGTATGCCAGCTCATGGGCTGTACCCAATGTTCTGCCTGGCTGGTCAGGGACTTGGAAGGAATATGAATGGAAAATTGATCAGAATGATATTTGGGGAAGAGGTAAGGGAATGGACCTCTCCAAATGGGTAAAGGAGATGAAGATATTTGTGTCCCATCAGATGCTCACCAATATATGATCTCAGAAGAAGAGAACTTTAATAATCAAGTAATAGTATCCAACTCATTCTGTGAATAACAGTGAACCTTTTTTGGTCACCCCTACACTGTCCAACAGGCTCATGGATGAAGTGGTCCTGGTGTCAGGTAAGGAGGTTATTCATGGACTCAGCACCAAGGATGTTCACTCACCAAGTTAGACTTAGTAACAGACACTGCTTAATGCCTAATCCCCCAGTAGAAGAGACCAACACTTAGTTCCAGATATGGCACCATCCCCTGGAGTGATCACCCTGCAGCCTAGTGCTTGCACCATTCATCATATCAGGCCAAAGAAGTGTGGTGATGGGTTAATTCTCATGGAATTCAATAGTCCTACCTTGTTCTCCACCACCTGGAAGCAGCTAAATTGGTATAATGGTGGAATGACCTTTCCAAAATACAATTACAACTCAGTGGCAATACCTTGTGAGGTTAGGGCCAGGTTCCCTAGAAGACGATGTGCTTTGAATCAGCACATGTTATGATTTGTGTCCCAAAGTCCCCCCAGGCCTCATGCAGTCATTTCAGATGTGGCTGGATCTGAAGTGTGTGTGACGCTGGGCTTGGAAATGTGTGATCAGTTCTCTGATTGCTTTCATTGCCCTAATCTGCTGGGACGTGAACAGCTCTTCTCTTTGTTAAAATGCTTGTGCATATATACAGGTACGTTAAGTAGACATCCTTGTTTTCTTTCTTCGTAACGTAGTACTGTTTGACTTAATACTGGTTCTTAAGTATCATTGAATCTATGTTATAATGTTTACATTGTAGACTGTCAGGAGAAGAGTATCATCAGAAAAACCTTGCTTTTATTCTAGCTAGGAAATTAGTGTGATTCCTTTTATATACAGGATACTTCTGTGATGTTAGGAGTAATTATGAGCTTGCTGTATATTTGGAGTTTAAGTGCGATTTAGAGAGATGTGTCTGGTTGTCAAGTTGAGAGCCAGTCGATCGTAATCACTACTGATGATATGGCAACTTGACTTGAGTAAGAACTGCATTGTAGATTGGTAAATTCTGGGTGTGTCTGTGAGTGACTGACATGCATGTTGACAAAACGAAAGGAGAAGACCCATCCCAGGTATGGGTGGCACCAATCAAAAGGTTTGTAGCTTGGCTAGAATAAAAAGGGAAAGAGGAAAGCATTTCTTTTGGAGAACCTCTGGTCTTCACCATTTGAATGCTGGTCTCAGCAGAGCCTTTTCAGCCTTCCGGCTCAGACTCTTTGGCCTTTCTGCAGAGACTCTCCGGCCCTCCAGTGTAGACTCCTCACCCTTCCAGCACAGGATCCCAGTTGTGATTACAGTGAACCTCCATGTCTTTGATCTTCAGCTGTTATTGGATTCTCCATCTCTCCAGTGTGTGGAGTGCCATTTTGGATGCTTCTACCTCTGATTGTATAGATAGTTATTGGGACCCTTCCCCTTCTGTTTCTGTGAGCCTACCTAATAAATCACTTGATCAGTCATTCATATATCCATACATTTTATATCAATTCTGTTTCTCCTAGGGAACCCCAGCCACAATTACCTTTGTGGTATAGATGAACTTCCCGTTATCTAATTCAGATTGATGTGCTTATATTATCTGGAGCTGATACTCCAAGGGGTCTTCATGTCTACACGGTAGCGGGCAGGTTCAGGTTCTGGGAACTATAGTAAAAATCTTAATGGCCCAATAATAAAAACAAAACAAACAAAAAACCATAAATATCTTTTTTAGTGCATTTCTTGGCCACTGTGATAATCAAAATAGGAGAACATTAGTTTTCTTATTGACAAGGCGGGGAGTACTCTGTATCCTCTTAAACTCTACCTGTTGTACATAGGTCAACAACTCTGTGCAAATCAGGATGAATATTAAAATTCTATATCAAGTGTTGTCTAGCTTTGTCTTATTTCTACAAATTTTTGAAGCCACTAATCACCAACATTCTACTTTTAATTTATTGTTCCTGTTTGTTTAACGTGAAAGTAAAATAAAGCTTAAAACTAAATGGCTTGCTGATGTCCTTGTCCTCTTTTCCAGACTATCAAAGAACAATGGTTAGTCAAACAACAAAATCCATCTTGGATGTCTCTTTAAATTCAGAGTGAGATTCTGATCCCTGGCTAGGTAGGGTCAGTGTCCTCTCTCAGCATGAAGCATCCATAAGATGACAGAATTTTTGGCTTCCTGATCCTGTAATAAGAGATCAAAGCTAGGGCAGGCTTAGTGCTTGAGGTAGAATAGAAGAAATAAAAATAGGTAAAAAGGAGGTAAGGAAGGTCATAATTTAAAGTTCATACTTTTATGATATCTATAGCTTGAGGACACAAATTTACCAAAGACTACCTATGTCCAGACTCCCTGGGCTTAGTTTTATGTGTCTTTTTTTCCAGGTTCATCATGGCCAAAATCCCTTAACCATACTGTAACTTAGTTTAGTAGATAAGAGAAAGAGCAGAAACCTTACCTTAAGACAGAGAAATAGATTCCAAAGTTTCCAAGATTTTTTTAGGTAAAATATCTTACATTCTCTAATTAAAAAAAAAAAATGAAATAGACTGGGCCTGCTCCTTTCTCCTAAAATAGGGCATCCTCTCTCCTGTGCAATGAGCTAACATCTTTTCACTTTTGAGTAAGCCATTCCTTTTCTCCCCTAGTAAACTGAGCACAAACCTTCTATAGATTAACACATTCCACAGATCCCCACTACTGAGTATACATATGTTCCCAGCTCCATAGTATAAAGGATTCCCTTCTGAGGACTCATACTCTATCTATTTCTTTGAGTGTGTACTTTTAAAATTTTGTCTAATAAATCCCTTTATGACTTTTTTGAGACATGGTCTCACTATGCAGTTCAAGTTGACCTTGAATGAACCCACTATGGAGCCCAGTTTGACCTTGAACTTATGACCACCCTCCTGCCTCAGCCTCCCAAGTGCTGGGATTACAGATGTGCCCCAACATATCCAACTGCTTTTATGCCTCTTAAAGTGATTTATAATGGGGTTGTGTCGCAATAAATCCATTATAAGTTGAAAATATCCTGTCAAAAGTTAGCTAATGTATTTAACCTAATGAACATCATAGCTTAGCCTAGCCCAATGACGGCAAACCTTTTAGAGCTTTCAGTGATAACAAGCTGCCCACCGTAGCACACAAGCCATAGCTTCATCACCACCGGCCAAGCCTATCTTAAACTTGATTAGAACACTTACAGTTGAGTAAAGTCATCCACATTTGGGAGCTCGTTCTAGCCATCTTTCCCATGTAGTATTCTACAAAGCTGAAGAAGCCAAGGGGCATTTAATAGAGAGAAAACAGTATATGCACAGCAGGGATGCAAGAAGAAAATTGGAAATATGTGAGTTCTTGTATCCAATTTGATCTTGGCCACATTTAAAGTAGCCAAAGCTGTGTATCATCCATCCATAAACTATAGGATAAATTTGGCCATTTTGTTAATATAATCTTATCAGAACACACTCCCAACCATTTATTTACAGTGAGCCTATGGCAGCTCTTGTGCTACTACAGTAGAGTTGACTAGTTGACAGAGTGTGGTAGATTAGCCGACGTTCAACTTCTAATGGTCAGCTGAACTGGATCAGCATGACCCTTGGCGTGGAAGACCCTCCTGAGGATTGTTGCCATAGGCGTAAAAGGAGACCTGGAGGGAAAGATGGTGTGCTGTGGCTTCTCCTGGAGAAGCTCGTCATGCTCCTGTTCCTGACACGAGCTCGCCTATTCTCGTCGTTGGTGGAGTTAGGGTCCTCACTGTCACTGAGGGTGGCTGTAGTCTCTGCAGGGGAGCTATGCTCCTTACTCTCAGCATCGCTTCATGGATTCAAGGCAGATCCCTCAGCCTGCTGGAACAGATCCTTCATCCCACTGTCACAGACTTTCTAGCATCCACCACTGACCCTCAAACCTTCCCAGTGCAGATCCTTGACACAGACTTGCATGGGCATTGCCATAGGCTCTAGGCCTCCAGCTGGGCTTGTGTGGGGCATTGCCATGGGCTCTAGGTTTTCAGTCAAGTGCAGGTCCTGGACAAGTGCAGGACATTACCATGGGATCTAGCCCTACCGCTGGATTCTTGGGGTCGCTAGTGTGTGAAGAGATCACTTGTGCTTTTATGCATTTGACTTTTTGGGTGAATATTATAAAATAATCCTATAAATTAGGTGTCCTGTATTAAATCTATTCCCTTGCAAACTATGATTACAGCACAGAGAATGTATAGGCTGAAAACCCTAAAACATTTACTATGTGGCCTTTTTAAGAAAAAGTTTTCTGCACTTCAGTATGTACTCCCTCATGTTTCAGAACATATGTATTTTTACAACTTACCTAAGAATATAAATTCATAAATAAATAAACATAAATGTAAAAACTATATGTGTTCATGAATACAATTTCCACATAGAATGATAAACATAGAAGATTGGCAAGCACTTCTGTAGGTAATAATGAGTCTCTAGAAATATTTAACTGAGATAATGGCATATGCAGAGTGGCAGGATAATTCAGGTGCCAACTTGAATGTTTGTGAGGAAGCAGGAGAGAAAGTTGAACTTGTTATAAGGGCTGCATATTTTAGGTTGAAAAAGGAATGAAAAAGACAAGCCTCTGGGAGGGGAGTGGCAGTAGGGATGAATACAGCGGTGGGGACTCACACAAGTGACTCAGATTCAGCCTCTCAGCAGTTGTCCACCTACAGATGACAAACCCCAGGTTTGGGGAACAGATTGCTCGGCTACAAGAAACCATCAATAACTGTTTCCGTGATCATCTCATGTTGGCCCAGACCCTATTCCAACCAAGTTATTAATACACACATTATTCTTCTTAAAGAAATAGAAAAATACATTCCAGATTGCCAAAAAAAGGAATTCCCCATGATTTATACTGAAATGTTCCTAGAACTTTTTTTTTCCATCATCCATCTTCACGAAATACTAAAGGCGAATATTTCATGAATCCAGAGGTACTGCTGGCCAGCATCTGGAGATGATCTTGAGAATACAAATCTGTTATCATTTTTCACCACACGACTCAACTGTCAGAACATGTAATAAACATAACCAGCCAGAGGGCTGGAAAGAGGCAGGGAGTACAGTTAACCACTGTAGCAGGAGGTAGCAGAAATGAGAGTGTGTTCGCCCATACCCACTTCTCTGTCTGCTTTTCATAACCCCACTCCAACTTTTCCTAAAAATGCTTGAAGGCTAGGCTAGTCAATGACGATCTAGTTGCTGATTATCTCATAGGGTACAGAGCTTTACTTAAACTGCCATATGGAAAAGCACCTCTATGCAGTAGATAGGATGTACTGTATGAAATCAGTCAACTCAGATCTTCATTCTACCACTTAATATTTGTGTGATCAGACATTTTTTAACCAAGGTGAACACTATTTCTACATCTGTACAAAGAACTTGTCTACAAATGCCCATGTACAGAGACTATTAACATAGCCAAAAGAAGTTGCTGTGATTATCATTACAAAACTATATCAAATTATGACTGCATGTTTATCAGATTGTTAATGCAACAGGCAGAAAACACCTACTAAGCTGAGTGTATGCTAGTGGTGAGCAATCCCACTCCTGGGTTTGCACACACAATAACTACATAGATGGTACCACAAACATGAACCAGAACTTTCAAAGCAGCACTATTCATAGTAGCAGAGTGCACAACCGGAAACCACCCAAATGCATATCAATAGTATAGTGCAGGTGTGAGCAAAATTTTTCTATAGAAAACCAGATAGTAAATATTTTAGACTTTGTAGGCCAAGAGGCAAATATCAAATCCTAACTGCATCAGTGCTATTT
This sequence comes from Dinomys branickii, assembly GCA_004027595.1. NCBI lineage: Eukaryota > Metazoa > Chordata > Mammalia > Rodentia > Dinomyidae > Dinomys > Dinomys branickii. Next base: position 115,966 of record PVLD010001416.1, on the reverse strand, counting down.
CTAGTTCCCCAAACAGCAGTGGAAAGCAATGAAACGCTGCAGATGGTCTCCTGGAACCACTTCACTGTGCCATTGCAATGCAAAAGCAACCATAGATAATAGGGAAACGAACGTGTGGCATGTTCCAATAAAATGTTATTGATGGGTACTGAAATTTAAATTTCACATAATTTTCACAGGCCATGACGTAGCGTTCTTTCCTGTTTTTTCAACCATTCAAAAATGTGCAAAACATTCTTAGCTTGTAGGCTTTACAAAAATAGGAGCTAAGCCAACTTTCAGAGTTCTGTAGTGGATCAATAAATTACACATCCACACAACAGAATATTATACAATAATGAGAATTAAAAACAAGTGCACACAACTGTAGGGGTGACTCTCATGAGCATAACAGCAAGGCACAGAAAAGTAAAAGATTCCATTTATACAAGATATCTTTATAAAAGATTCCATTCTACAACTAGGTGGAATTAATCTGTACTTAGGAGTCAGTGCGGTGGGTGCTGAATGAGAGTAGTGACAGTAAAGGGAAACGAAGGGCCTCTCGGGTGGAAGGTCATGTCTGTTTCTCCATTTGTTCTGTTTATGAAAAATCATGAAGATGTACACTTTGTGATATGTGCACTTCCTGTGTGTGTATTCCTGCCAACAGACACTGCAAAAGCCTCACTTGGTCTTGTGCCTCTAGGGAAGGCCTTTTCCACCTCACACCTAATGAACAGGTTCCCAGCTGCTCTTCTCCATGGTATCAACTTCTTTACACTTAGCACAGACTCTGAAACTCCTGTGTGTCCTTGTTTAGTGCCAAGAGCTGAGACAGACAGCAAACCTGTACTTAACAAATGAAGACCTACTTGGACTATACTTTGTATTAATCATTCAGCTATGGAAAAGCACATGGCCCCAGCTGAAAAGCAGGGACATAATTTCTTCTTCATGAGCTTGGTGTAAAGATAATCCTTGATAATGAAGATTTTTTCTGTTATGCTCTATACTTCTATAAAAATCACCACCACCTATGAGTTTCTCTGCTCAGCTACCCACAATGATTAAGTTTAGACACAGGCATCATCTTTTCCCCTTGCCTTCTGTTAACTGTTTGGGATAACAGTGCTGCATAGTGGTTAGGAACTCTCAGTTAAAATCTTGGCTGTCACTTGCACTGTAGTTTCCCTGTGTCTCAGCTTCCTCCTTCGGCAATATCTGCTTCATACTGTGCCTCCAGGTATTGTGGTAGCCGCAGAGAAGATGACACCAGTGATCCCTGCTTCCTCCTGATAGTCCCATCTTTGAGAAGTGTTCTCCCACATGGTACCAGGATTGCTGTCTGTGACAGTGTGATAATTTACCCTGTATGCATTTTAGCAGTAACTTGGGGTGCATCAAAGTAGTACACTTCTAAAATTACATTATGAAAGACTGTGCCTGCCACCTCAAGTACTCTGTCTTCGATCACTTGCTGTTGGGGAACCCAGCTGCTGACTCCTCCAGCCCTGGAGAACATTTCACATGGGGAGGAACTAAGGCTGCTAATAACCACAAGAGCAATTGTGGTGGGGAGGTATAACCCACAGTCCCAGGTAAGTTTGTAAAAGATTGCAACCCTGACTGTCAGCTTGCCTTTGCCCATGAAAACATGGACTAGCAAGTGCTCTCAGATTCTTGACACTCAGAAATTGTTTCATGTTAAATGATTTTACAACAGTGAAAAATGCCTGATGCACACTAGGCATGCAATAAAATATTGGCTTGTTATCATCATCTGTCTCTTAGGGTCTGGCACTTCCACATCTGTAAAACTCATTGTGGATGTTCCTGTACAGTGTACAGAATGGACAGTGTCATTGCATAGAACATAGGCAGTTTCTCTCACTTTTTCTGGTGCTCATAAAGACAAAGTATTTACTGGCTTGTGTCTGAAAACATTAACTTCAAGGTGAAGTTTTGGTGCCTCAGAACATTCAGATTTTCTGATTTTGGGATGTGTCCTTTTGTTTTCTTTTACCATGTGCTTCAGAGCTGCAGGGTCAGCTACTGAGGGAATTGGTACTTCTGGCAGCAGAGGTTGTGAAGGAGTTGGGTGTGAAACTAATTTGTGGTATTGTGAAGGAGTTAGGCGTGAAAAAGCTTCATAGAGGGCAAGGTCTATGGCAGGAAACAGGAGAGGTGGGAGTGGGCTGAGAAGACCTCCACACTGTGGTGTAGATCCAACATCTGTGAAAGAAGAGGGAAGAAGCAAGTTGCATTAGGTCAGCCTGAGATCACCAGGCAGGTCTGGCAAAGCCGTGCATTGGCCCAACTGGGAGCTACAGAGAATTACAGATGGGAGTAAGACACCCAAATTAAGCTGCAATGAGCAGGTTCTAGTACTTTTGCCATAGTTAGTCATTAATGAGGGCTCTCTGGTAACTGTCTGGCTTCAGCTAAAAAGATGCACAGCTGGAGACTGTCAACTCACCATAGCTCTTGTAGCTAAGGAGGGTTGAGCATGGTACCTCCACTGTAGCTATAGTCATTGTGATCATAAATTGGGATATGTCAACTTGACTTATGTGGGAACTGCTTAGCAGATTAATAAAGTTCTGGGTGAGACTGTGGATGACTGGAAGATAGGCTAGCAAACTGAGGGGGAAAGACCCACCCTGGATGTGGGTAGCACCAACTAATAGGCTTATGGTCTGAAGGGAATAAAAAGGGAAAGAAGGAAGTTCTCCCATTTCGGAGGTGCTCTGGTCTTCGCTGTTATCTTTGCACGTCAGTCTTGAGTTTCTTCAGCTTTCCAACACAGACTTGTACTGGTGACTTCACAGCGAACTTCCAGACCTCTCAACTTCTACAGGCATTGAATCCTTGGTTCCTCTTGCCATGGCTTCTATCTTCTTAACTCGGCAAGTACTGGGTCCTTCATCTCTCCAGTGTGCAGACAGCCACTGTGGACTCTTCTACCTCTAATCTTGTAAACCTACCTAATAAAGCCATTTCTATAATCATCCATGTATTTTTTTATTGATTCTGCTCTTCTAGAAAACTATAACTAATATAGTTAGTTATCTTTATCCCCTTGCCAGGCCTGGCCTCATCAAACCCCATGTGTGTGAAATATCTGTGCATCTAGCCTAGGAATAGAGATCTGACAGGCCCTGGATTATCTTGGGGCTGCAGAAATGAAAGTAATTGAATACCAACTAGAAGGAAGGACTTAAAGGAGAATCATTCCAGTAACGCAAAGGGTTTAGTAATAATCATCTATTTTCACTAAGCATAGTCTATATGCTCCGAACAGATATTTGCTGTGGAAGGATAAAACCAAAAATAGATTGGAGAGTCCAGTTAAATGTTCTCCTCACTAAGCAGGAGTCCCTTTAGAACATCCCACACAAATTCATAAATTCCTTGTTCTCTTACACACATTCAGGTCTGTCAAACTATACTTGAGTCATCTCCTTGGTTGTTGGGATATTGTAGTTGATAGAATCTAAAGGTGAATTTGAGATGTACTACCTCATTTTGTTATTTTTTATGTTCCTTTAATAAGATGTTTGCTGTCTCTCACTTATTAACTGTTTGAATGGTTGATGATTGTTGTCACTCTTTCTGAATAGCTTTGTTGAGGGGAGAGTATAAGAGCCTCTGATTCCTGGTCTCGAAAGCAGCAGGGTCTGATTACTATTAATCACTAGGGTTTCTTTCTGATCTAAAACTTGATAAAGCCTTGAGAACTTCATGGAACACTCTCAAATAAAAGAGAACTTCATATAAATGAAAAGACAACGCATTCACTGTGAAATGTTTGTTGTACATTTCCTCTGGAGCATACTGGGGCTCAGGAATAGTGGGACCATCTGCTGAGCTGTTGCCCATTTATGTTGAAATCAAACAGGCTTCTCTTAATTAGAAGCATACTCTTCACGTTGGAACAATACGCTCTCTCCAGTATTTCCCCACCATTAGCAAGTCCTGAGGCTGACAGGACATGTTAATATAAACCCCAGTTTTCATGAAGAAAAAAAATAAAACAGGCATGTTGGTTCATAGCACAACAAAGAATTCTTTATGTAAATCTTACCTAGTATGGATTCAGGTACTAAGTACTCATAGTGCAATGCCATCTATAATAGGTGCTTTTACATATAGTGCTTAACTTTATTTAATGTTCATAATATTATGGAGTAGACCTTATAAACTTCCTAGTCCAAATCATGAAATCTAAGCCTTACTGAAATCAAGTGACTTATGCCAGGTTGCTTGGCCAGTAATTGGATAAACTAGAATCTTCTGACTTGAAGTCCAGCATTCAGCCCACTCTTCCAGCTGCAAAGAAACTTTTTAAAGAAAATCCTATTCCTTTGTGTGTACAGTGTGAGCTCTCCCAATTTGGGTCACCTTAGAAGTAGAATCTGAACTAAGGATTTAGGTGAAAGTAGTTTATTTATGGGGATAAGGGAATTCCAAAATGCTGAAGTGAGTCAAAGAAGGGAAGGCAGCCAATAAATTGTGCATTATCAAAACCATTACCACTGGAGGCAACTGAAGCTACCCCCTGCTGGGGAAATAACCCCCTGTAAAGGGAAGGGAGCTAGAGGATTTATAGGTAAACTCTGTTATTCATTGGTTGAGGTCTTCTTCTAGCCAATGCTGATTTCCTGGCAGGAATGGCCTCCCACCCAGGTGGAGGAAAAACGCTTCAACTGCAGCAGGCAGAGATGCAGGCATTCGCACTTGGAGTTTGGGTTGGCCACACACTGAAATAAGGGCAAGGGAAGTGGTTAGGTCCCTGGCAGTGCCGCTGTAGCAACCTGGAGCCAAATACTATATAACCAGTCAACAAACAGAGCTTGGCCACCTGCATGTGGGATGACATAAATATGACATGACACAGATACAAACCCACTTGCATGTAGCTTATTACCCAGAGAATAGAGCAGAATTAAGATTTTTCTAATAAACAGAAAATAATTAGGGTGCGCTAAGTGTTGGCAGGAGAAACTATGAACCTGACTTAACTCTTAGAAACAACAAAAAACTCTCAGTCAGTCTTACTTTTTGATCCATTTTATTGTCATAATGGAGCAAACTCATCCCAACTCACCTCTTCCAGTGAATACATCTAAAACCTTTGGGCAAAATACAAAAGAAGCTAACAAAGATTCTTTAAAGTTAATCATAGAAGGCTAGCTGGGGCTCCACAAGAAGAAATGAGTTCCCAGTTTTTCCCCATCTTTTGGATTGGACTTAGAAGGTGAGAAAGACCCAGAACTGCAGAGAGGGTGCGCAGAACAGAAATGCCTTAATTGCCAGCCAGAAAACTAAGAATTGGGGCCACCATGAGGTGGAGAGTACGGCAGGAAAGCAGTGTGGGTTTCCTTGCTGGTTTTCTTCCTTTTTCTTTCTCTTCTTTCTCCTTGGCCGGGTCCTTCTGTGGGGTGAGCTGCATTTGGGAAGCTATGTGGCAGTGGTGGCAACGATGGTGGTGCCGTGGGCATCTAAGTCCCCAAGAGGAAACCATGTTTTTCTGGCCAAACCATGTTTTTTCTGGAAAAGGACCCCACTGGCCTGAAGAATGCAGAGGAAATCTCTTGTTTTGTTTTTGCCTTTATTTTTTCAAAATACTTTTGAAAGGGTAGGCTCATTTCTGTGGAATTTTCATCAGCCAGGTGTGAAGAGTGGTAAAATTCTGAAAGGAATTCCAACTTTCTAGCTAGAAGACTTAGGAAAGGAGTTTCCTAGTTTTCACTGGATACCAAAGACTGAGGGAAATGTTTGATGGACAGTCCCTAAACATGAATCAGTACAGGCCCATAACTCACTCCTGAAATGCACATAGATGGAACAGACCTCAACACAGCACAAGTTTTGGAAGCTAATTTGTTGTATTGTGTCAGTATCAGAATGGAATTAACAAAGAAGAATCAGTGAAGTTGGAGATAGAGAAATAGAAATTATTCAGTAACAACTACAGAGAGAAGACATTTTAAATGGACAGACCCACAGGAAACAATAGGACACAAAGAACATGTATAATGTAGCTCTGAAGTGAAGTAATAAAACACCTAAGAACACCTTACAAACTGAAGTGGCAGAACACTGGCTATACTTGTGTAGCTCTGTATTCCCCTCCCCCAGGATCATGTCTGCTTCTCAGAGATAAGTTCTCTCCTGATCTCTGTATTCATCATTTTGTTGGACATAGTTTTTCACTTATTCTCTCCAAAACTATGTTTCAAAATTATTTTCATTATAAGACTGACTAACAATTTGAAACTTTCCTAGCAATGTGTCTAAGGTTCATTACTTTTTATTTTCCTATAATATCTATGTAACTATACTAACTTAAATATCATTTTTCTATAGACTAATATAGTGTTATGGCTTATGTCCAAACGTCTCCCCAGACCCTTGTGCGGTCAGAGGTGGGGCTTTCCAGAGGTGGCTGGATCTACAGTGTGTGATGCTGGGACCAAGGTTGTATGATTACTGAATTACTCCACTGATTGCTTTGGCATAGTTCTGGGTAGGATTAAGAGTGCTCCACCTTGGGTGTGAGTGCTACCCACCCTAAAGGTACGTGGCCTGTCTACAATACAATGTAAGGGAGAGAAAGGGCTGCTGTGTTGCAGCCTACTCCATCACTTTGCTACTTCAGTGCCTTCTGCCTGCCACGAACAGTTTCTCCTCTGCCACGCTGCCCCGCCTTGGAGCCAGCCCGCTATAAACTGAAACCTTTACAGGCTGTGAGCCAATTAAACCTTTCTTCAGTTAACTGTGGGTGTTGGGCATTTTGTCTCAGGAACAAGAAAAATAACTAAGACCTATATTGTTATTTTATTATTTACTTATTTGTTCATTCATTCATCCATCCATTCATTCATTTTGCTATTAGAGGCAATTTTACTATAACCAGTTTTCCTCTGTGTCTCTTGATACTCATTTGTATGACTTCTCTAGACAGACATCTCCAGTAGTGGAATTTCTATGTCATAGAGTTTGTGAATACTCAATTTTATTTTATAAAAAACGCTGCCAATTAGACATTGTACTTTTGCACTAACTTGCTTTCACAGCCCCACTAACGAGTTTCAGATAATGACTTTTTATTAGTGTAGTGCGTGAAAATCATACTGTGATTTTTGTTTCTAAGACTACATTGAGCATCTTTTTCAACGTTTATCTGCCTTGTGTATGTGATTTTTGCATGTGAAATGCCAATTGATATACTTTTCATTATTTTATTTGACTTTTCTTATTAATCTATGACAGTTCTTTTAATAGTCTGTATGCTGATCTTTCCTCATTTAAAAAGTGTTACAAGTATTTTCTCCAATAATTCTTTTTTTTTTCACTTTATGGTTTCTTTAGAACTCTTTAATTCCAATATTACTGAATGTATCACCTTTCAGGGAGATGGAATTTGTTCTATTGTAATCATTTTATTTTGGATACCATTAATTTATACATGTATGTGCTTCAGTGTGATATTCCTACACATGCCTATAGCATGCATTGATCAAATGCAATTTCCTTTTATCTGCCTCCATTGCCCTCCACATAGACTTCCCAACCAGTAGTAATCAATCACTATTTCACATACAGATCTCTTTTTTTTTTCTTTCACATCTAAAGGAACATGAATAGTACTTGTCTTTCTGTGTCTGGCTTACTTTACTTAACCTAATGTCCCCATAGTGTTTTTCTACAAATGACAGTGATTTTCTCTATCTATTCATGTGTTGATGGGTACCTAGGCTGATTTCATTTCTTAACTATTGCAAATATTATTGCAACAAACAAAGTGTGAAGTTATCTCTTTGATGTGCTAATTTCACTTCCTTTGAATATATACCCAGAAGTGAGAGAGCTGGAGTGTAACATAGATCTACTTTTCAGTTTTCTGTGAAAGATTCCACACTGTTTTTTATAATGACTGCTCAAAGTTATATTTATATCAATAATGGATGAGAATTGGTTTTTCCTCACATCCTTACCAGCATTTGTAATTGGGAGGAGGGTTGTTGTTACTTTAATCATACCCTTCAACTGGGATGAGATGATACCACATTGAAGTTTTAATATACATTTTCTTGTGGCTTATAGTATTGAGCATTTTTTAATATATTTCTCCTTTCAAAACATATCCTTTCAGATAATTTACCTAGTTTTTATTTATTTTCTGATATATTTTAAAGAAAAAAATAAAAATAACAATAAAACAGTTTCAAAGCAGGTTAATAAGAGTTACAATAATTAATATATTGTATGTTATTGTCTTCAGAATAGTTATTCAGAGTACAAGAGATAGGCATGATATCTTGCCCAAACAATATTAGCACAAACCTTTCTTTTCAATGAACTAAGTGAAACTAGCTGTATAATTATCTAACTATCTTGTATATAAATATATTTTTTATTTTTCCCTTTCTTCCTTTCCTCTTTTGCAATCAGCTTGTCTTTTCTTTTGAACAATTTCTTCCCAATTCACACTATTTTACATTTTGTATCTTATTTACTTGTTCAGTTTCTTACACTAGAGAGAATATGTTATTTACAGATATGGAATTGATTTACTTCACTTATAAGTATGGTCTGGAGTTGCATCCACTCATCCATAAAAGTCTCCAATTTATCTGTCTGTACTGCTGAGTAGTACTCCATTATATATATATATATATATATATATATATATAACCACATCTTTTTAATCCATTCCTTGGTTAATGGGCATTTGTGTTGTTTCCAAGATTTAGCTATTACAAATTGTGTTGCTATATGCATGGGTGCACATATATCACTGTTCAATGATGTTTTTAATTCTTAATTCTTCTGGGAAGATACTCAAAAGGGGAATAGCTGGTTTGAATGTGACCTCTAACCCTAGTTTTTAAGGAATCTCCACAGTGATTTCTACAGTAGTTGCACCAGTCTACATTCCCACCAAAAGGCAGAAGTGTTTCTTTTTCAAGCATTTGTTATTGGTTGATTTATTGATGATAACCATTCATTCTGGGGTGAGATGGAAACTCAGCTTTGTTTTAATTTGCATCTCTTGCAAAACCAATGATGTTGAATGTTTTTTAATGTACTTATTTGTCACTTGTATTTCTTCATCTGAGAAGTGCATATTCATCTCAGATGCCCATTTTTTCTGTTTCAGGTCTGGTTTTCTATAATACCATGCTGATTTTATCACAGTAGCTTTGTAGTATAATTTCAAATTGGAAATTGTAATGCCCCATGACTTTCCCTTGCTTCCCAGAATTACTTTTTCTATTCTAGGTCTCTTCTGGTTCCAAATGAATTTTAGGAATGCTTTCTCTAATTCGGTGAGGTATTATAATGGTATTTTGATAGGAATTGCATTAAATCTGTGTAACAATTATGGGAATGTGACCTTTTTCACTGTATTTGGTCTTCCTATTCATGAGCAATTTTTGTGTACTAGAATATACTAGCATTATTTCATGTATAAATCCTCTTTTCTCGAGCTGGGCATGGTGGCACATGCCTGTAATCCCAGCACTCGGGGGCACTGAGGCAGGAGGATCATTGTGAGTTCAAGACCAGCCTGGGCTACAAAGTGAGCTCAAGGCCAGCCTGAACTGCATAACGAGACCCTGTCTCAAAAAGACAAAAAATAAAATCCTCTTTTCTCAAATAATACATGATGACATGACTGTTTGCCAGATAACAATTTTTCATATAAGTAGAGTTTTTCTTCAAAAATTTCTATTTTAATCATAGGGTTGATTTTTCCACGTCTGCCTCTACCATGGTGTCTTAATTGGAAACTATAAAATGCGTTGTGTGTGACAGAGGACATCATCCCACTTGGGTAATATCTTGGCCATTATTTAGCCTCTGCTCTTCAATAAATATCTTAGGCTCAGAGAGTTAACTTTCTTCGAATACCACAATAGGAGTTTAAAATGGAATTGTATTAAATCTATAAGCCAATTTGGAGGTAGTTAATATATTTATAACAGTCACTCTATGAATATAGCATATCTCTCTACTAAAGTTCTCATTTTTAAGTTACATTTTCTAAGTATTTGACCTTTTCCTATTATTTCTGTAGTTTATTATATATTTTGGAGTTTTATAAGGATTAAATTAAATATATTGATCCTACAAGCAGCCATACTTTAAAATTATCTTATTATTTCTGATGCATGACATATAGATTTTACAGTTTTCTATAGGTAGTTATAAATGTTCACATATAATTTTTTCTGTAACCCTAAATATTTTTGTGTTTTTCTCTTGTCTGATATTTCTAAGGAACCATGTTCTGGGATTTTAGAGAACTTCGGGATTATCTAGTACCTAAGAGTAAAAAAAATATTTAAAAAAATTGTAGGAACTTCACTTGATTTTTCATCTGAAAGAATGAGATCACTTTCACTTAAATTCAAAAAGGATAACGAGATACAAAAATGTTATGTTTTGATTATTATGCAAATTACACTTTCTAAGCATATTAACTGCTTTTATGTTGTCGCTAATTAAAGGTTGCTAGGTATCATCGTTGTACTTTTCAGAAGTTGAAAGTAAGGACTGGAATATAGTTCCAACATTACTGCTCTTTAACACATTGAAGCTGCAATTTGAACCCAGGTCCATTTGGACTATTCCAGTATGCCAGGCTCACTAAGAATTTGAGGTACTTAGCAGAACAAGAAACTAATGTCTCTGATTTTCGGTCTTAAAAATTAGAGTGCCCGAGAACATTATCTATAGAGTTGAGAAGTCTCTGGAAGGTTTGTGGAGGGGCTTTTAGCTTGGGTGGAATATAAAGGAACAGAAAGGTGTCTTAGTTTTCTGCTTTCTCGGACAAAACGCCCAACACTCACAAGGTAAAGAGAAAAAACTTATTTTAGGTCCTAGTTTTAGAATTTTCAGTTCATAGTGAGCTGACTCTAAGGTAGAGGAGCATCACAGCAGCAAAACAGTCCATAGCAGGGCAGCAAGGTGGCAGTGATCTTGCCTTATTTCTGTTCCTTTATATTCCACCCGAGCTAAAAGCCTCTTGATTGGTGCCACTCACACCCAGAAAAGGGCTTTCATTTATCCATACTCAAAACTATGCCAAGCCAATTTATTTATCACACGCCCTTAATTGGTATTCACATACTGTAGATCCAACCACCTCTGAAAAGTCCTACCTAGGAGCACATGAGGCTTTGGGAGCACATGTAGACACAAGCCTCAATGTAAATTTGTATCATTTCTTTCATTTAGTAAATGAATAAATTATCCTGAATAATAAATATAGAAAAATTATTCATTGGAAATTAAGGAGCTTAAAAGAAAAGCACAGCCTCCTCTTTCTGGTATGTTGTAGCTCAACTCCACAGCTATGTCTTTTGAGCCAACCAAAAGCAGCACCAACTCTTAGTCCTTAGCAGCATAGCCACCATCCCAGTCCAAAGCCATAGGTATAGAATTCACTGTTCACTCGAGAAATGCAAATAAAAACAACATTGAGATTTCATCTCACCCCAGTAAGATTGGCCAGTATTAGGAAATAATCCAATAACAAATGCTGGCGAGGCTGTGGAGAAATAGGGACTCTACTGCACTGCTGGTGGGATTACAGACTGGTTAAAACCACTGTGGAGAGCAGTTTAGAGATTTCTCAGCAAACTAGGTCTAGAGGTTCCATTCAAACAAGGTATTCCCCTTCTGGGTATTTTCCCAGAAGATCTGAAAACATCATATCACTCTGATATATGTGCACCCATGTTTATAGTGGCACAATTTGTAATAGCTAAATTGTGGAAGCAGCCCAAATGTCCATCCACAGAGGACTGGATTAAAAAACTGTGGCATTTTTATATAATGGAATATTACTCAGCTATAAAGAGGGACAGATTTGGGGCCTTTGTAGGCAGATGGTCACAATTAGACACCATACTCATAAGTGAAATAAATCAGAGGTACATGTGCAAGCAACGTATTGTGTCACTGGTGTAAGAATCTGAGGGTGGGAATATAAACTAAGAGGCGTGAAGGAAATCTGCTCAAAAGTAAAGAACAGATGGGATGAGGGAAAGGAGAAAAGGAAGAAAGAGGCAAATAAGTATGTATGCATGTATGTACATATGTGCAGGATGGCTAACATGGTTCCACTATTGTCTTATGTCACTTTATGGCAAGGAATAGTTGATGACTGGTTGTTTGACCAATCTTGTCTGTATATATGTGTTTTCCTGAGCATACACTTTGAAGTTATCAATATGCAATGCAACAACTATTGTTGGTTTCCTGTTCCTTTGTCTATAATTCCATTTTGATTATACTGTTATTGTGCTACTTTGTGTCTCTTTGTTAGTGCTTTCCTCTTTTTTGTTGATGTAGTTCTTTTTCTTTTACACTTTAAAAAATAAAAAAATATATATAAAAAAGGAAGGAAGGGATAATTATGTATGTATGTATGTATGTGTATGCAGCATATCTAACATAGTTGTACTACTGACTTCGGTCACTTTATTGTAAGGAATAGTTGATGATTATTTGATCAATTTTGCATGTCTATATTTGTTTTCATGATTATACACTTCGAAGTTATCAATATGTAATGCAACAACCATTATTAATTACCTGTCACCTTGTCTGTAACTTAGTTTTGATTGTATTATTCTTGTGCTACTTTGTGTCTGTTTGTTAATATGTTTTTGTTCTTTTACTTTTAAAATAAAAGTGTAAAATAAATAAATAAATAAAAAGAATTCACTGTCATAGTAAATTTAAAGCAATCCAAAAATCTATTTAGTGCGATCTGGCATATATTTTGTTTGGAGAATGAGCTGGCAGGAGGCCCTATTAACAGTTCCCTCAAACAAAACAAAACAGAAAAATCAACCAAACAAACAAAAGTGACTGCGTCTCAAGTTTCTCCAAAATTGTTTCATTCAGAGATCTGGACCTTCTGTAGAAATGTAAATGTATAACAGCAGCCATTTATAGATCATCAGGCAGTCATAACCACTTTTCCAGGATGCAAGGGATACTGTCCATTTCAATCAACATCCCAGCTAAAAACAGATGACACTCAAATGGGATGACTTGACGATCGCATAATCGAAAAGCTGTTTGCAATCCTGCAGTCACAGTTATAAAGTAAGCAATGGAGGATGGTGGAGTGCTCTATGCCTCATACCAGTAAGTAGTGATATCTGCTTAGGCCACAAGGGTCAAGGAGGGAAGACATGCCTTTCTCTGCTGGTTCCAGAGCATGAGAGATCTGAAAATATGGGGTAGGAATAATCCCAACCTGGTGGAGATATTGGTCTCTTAAGGCAAAGGGAACTCAAACCCATCAGGCCCAAAGTAGTGATTTGGCAGGCAAACATTTTTCCATAACATGCTGTCCCTAGCTGGAGCTGAAAGTAAGCATTATTAGTATGTTCTACAATTCTGTCAAGCCAGCTATGTCTAAGGAATGGGCAGATGATAAGAATAGTGAAATATGTGAATGAGGACCCATTTTGCACTTCCTTTGTCATAAAATTTTTTCACTAGTAGAAAACAAAGTTATGTAGGATATTATAGGAATGGCTATTCAGATATCCAGTAAGGAAACCAGGAGCTCTCTGAAGTTTCCAGGTAGAGCAGGGAAATCTTTCCCCACCATGTACGTTTATCCCTAATAGAATAAATAATGCCCCCTCCATAATGAGATGGGCTCAAAATTATCAATTTGTTATGTAGTAACTAATAGATCCCTCAAAAATAGCACCAGAAATTGAAATTTATCAGTGAATGATTAGATTTCAGTGAAATTATTTATCCAGCCATGATATATACATCCCAAGAATATTGCTCTCCAGGTGGAAAAAGACAATGACCTGAGAGGTTAAATAACAAAAAATGCAAAATAATCTTAAAGTAGAACAAATTTAGTTTCTAAGCACGATTATATTCTCTTAGCATCAGTTATATGACACATACGATTTGTAGGACAGGGAATGATAGGTGAAAACGCGCAGTTTCTCACTGTTAGGAATGAAAATAAACAAACCATCTCGGAAGCTGTGATGCTCTTCCAAATTCGATATGCACAGACTGCTACGGGAAAGGCACTGCTTACGCCTGGTGGACCAAGGGGAACCAAAGCCCGGGAGCAGAAAAACAAGGAATGGCAAAGCCATCTAACAGAAGATAAGACAGTTCAGGAAGAGGTAAGAGTTTTTACAATATCAGGGATACATAAGCATGAGATGCCTCCCATGTTAATACCTGTAAAAATATTAGCTTGTTTGTAGCACTGGGCTAGGTGGTTCCGCAGGAAGGAGTTGGAAAACGGAGCTGAAATACTATGAAGACCTTCATCATGGAAAGTGTAGATTATGAACATCCTCATTAGCTGGTAAATATCTTTTACTATGACCCAGAAGAATGAGGAGGCCTTGTTAACAGCTCCATCAAACAAAACAAAACAGAAAAACCAACCAGAAGAGCTTCGAGTAGGGCAGTAACATCATCAGTCTCAAGTGTTAGAAAGTTCATTCCGCAGAGGGATAGATTCCCATAGGGTTGGTAGAAGCGTAGCACAGATAAGCAAGCCATGGTGGTGACCCAATTTAGGTTCTCACAAGACTGTTGCAAAGATTAAGGTCAGAAGCAAGAGAGCGTTAAGAGAAAATACTGCCATGGCACAGAAACTGATGGAATGAAGGCTGAAGGGGAAAGGCAGGCTCTTAAATGTCTCCTAACTTTGGTGCTCAAACTGTTTAGTTGGGTGGTGATGACACTTATGGAGATAGGGGGTAAAATAAGCAATAGTTTTGTGGAAGAAGTAAATTTAATTCAAATAAAATGGATTAAACTCCTGTATGTGGTACAAATAATGTCTTGTGCAGGTTGGGTTGGTACCTTTAAAAGAACTTTTAGGTGGTGATGTGGGTCTGGAATACAGAATAAAGTGCAGTGAAGCTATAGGTTATAAAGTTAACAGCATATTAAAGCAGGGGAAATGATGGATACCAGTGAAATGTTTCAGCAATAGTGAGCAGAATGAGCAACCCTTGCATACCCCTTCTGCATCCTCACTCCACAGGATAGGGAGTTTACCTGATGATCCCTGGCGGCCTAGACTGAATCCCAGCACAAAGGAAGTACTACAGAGTGTTTCTTCATTCAAGCAGTTTTGCACCCCTAGATATCGCATTTGACCTAGCTATTTTCCTTCTGTGTATTTTCCTAGAAGAATTAAAAGCATCATACCATGGTGATATATGTGCACCCATGTTTATAGCAGCACCACTTTTAATAGCTAAATCTTGGAAACAACCCAATGCCCATCAACTGAGGAATGAATAAAAAATATTTTTTATGCAATGGAGTACTACTCAACTGTAAAAAAGATAAACTCAAGGCTTTTGCAGGTAAATGGATGCAGCTAGAGACGATTCTCATAAGTGAAATACATCAGACTCTCATGTACAAACATTGTATTGTCTCTCTAGTGTGAGAAACTGAAAGAGTAAATAAGATCCAAAATGTACACTAGATATTGTGAAAGGGAAAGAAACTGCTTAAAAAGAATGAACAACTGGGATGGGGGAAAGGAGAAAAGAAGGAAGGGAAAAGAAAAAAAATATATATATATACACATAAGATAGCTAGGATAATTATACTACTAATTTCTATTAGTTCATTGAAAGGAATAGTTTGTGCTCATATTGTTTGATCAAGTTTGCATGTCTATATCTTGTAATCTCAGGAAGTACTTTGAAGATAAAAGTATGCAATATAATAAGCATTGTTAATTTCCTATTATCTTGTTTTAAAATTCCGTATCATTGTTTTTATTGTTTTTTTCTCTTAAAATAAAAAATATCTAATAAGTGTCAGCATTAAAGAGAGCAAGCAGTGAGAAGCTCTGAGACGATGGCCAGAGAGATAGAAAAAATAAAGAAAAATGCTGTAAAAGTCTAAGTAGGAAAATGAAGAACACAACCAAGAGGGTCAAGTGCTGTCAAATCAGATAGAAGACAGAAATGTGCACAATGGGATTGGTAATTAGGAGACAGGAAGAAGAGGAGGAAAACTGCAATGCATTTGAAAGTAAATGGGAAACAGGAAAATGGAACCAGAGAGTGTAGGTAACTCTACAAAATTGTACAAGACAGACATTAGATAAAAGAGCAAGAGTAGGAAGTTTTAATTTTTATTGCTTTGGTCTTAGACTTTTTAAAATGTTCTTTTTTGATCACAGATTTGAACAGGTTTTTATGCTGTTAAAGAAGGGGGTAAGTTATCTTTCAAAGAGGAGATTCTGGAGGACCACCTGGGTGACTCTCCTTAAAAGAGGAACAATTATCTCCATTTGGGCTGAGCTTGACCCTATTTCCACATATTGATATGTACAGAGCTGGCTAGGACCCTTTCCTTACCCTTCAATGGGCATTAAGCAATACATATCAGTCTAGCCAAGGTGCTGATGGTAGTCTTTAAAGAGGACTGGCATGTTTTCCTGGACCCCTGTTGTTCCTACGTGTGAGCTGGGATGAAGCAGGATGTTGAGCCAATGTTCCATGCTGTTGGGGCTGGGATCAAGGTTATGACTTCATGGGGCTTGACTTCCTACACGTCAGAGCTAATGCCCCAATAGATACTATCTCAATTGTGCTATACAGATTACTCTTTCTGCATATCCTTTTCTCTGCATTTGCAGAGGTGATTTCAGGGCTTCTGCATACCCTAGTGCATGATATTCACTTACTTCCTGTGATTCACACAGTCACTCTTCCTCAAGACATTCCCTTCTTCAGGAATGAACAAAGCCCTGGTTTGGCCTTCGATTGAGGTCTTTGTTCCAGATAGCCATCATCATGGCTGGACTTAGGACCTCTTGTCTCCCCATAACTGCACATATGTCTTAGTGTCTTTATTCTCGCCGTGAATTGCACTGGAAGTGGTAAATTGGAATTAACTCACTTGAAGTCGAATATCTTTCATGGGATAACAAATGTAAACTTCCCGGGCCACGACAAGGACTGGGAAAGGCTCTCTGTAAGAGATGACTGATGAAACAAGACTTCAGAGAAGACTTAACTGGACAATGGAAAGAATGGGTGCAAATTTATCATCTTGGCAGCAGCTGGATGTCCCTCAATAGTTCTCAAAACAGGTTCTGGTTTTTGGAAAATCTGGCTCCAGATTCATCCTGTCTCTGCAGACTTTTCCGTGGGTTTTGGTGTCTGGTTTCTATCAGTTGCCGCTGTTCAGGACGCTTCTTGGCTGACTATGGGAAAGAAAGGAAATCAAGCACTTGGCAGGAAGGATCCAGCATCTACTTGTGTCTCAGGGCAGACTCATACCCAACCTCTCCTTCACACCCTGCCTTCTTGTGCTGGGCTTTGCGCTGTCCTGTGGAGCCTTCTTTATTTTTCCCTCTGAATCAGAGTGGGTTGGGAAACATAAACAAGACATGACAGACTTGTCTGCGTGGGAAAAGAGAGACGTCACAGCAGTTTTCATAGTGCATGTGGATGGCAGTTAGAGCAGAGAAGGGAAAACAAAGGCTCATTATGGCTAAAAGCTTACTTTTTTCCTTCCTTTCTCTTCCATTAAACAAATGCTTCTTTGGTCTAAGCTGGAAATTTAGAGATGGAGTAACCAGGTTCCCTGCCCTCAACCAATTGTTGGAATAGATAGAGATATAAGATACCTAATATATCAAGGGCTAAGTTCCCTCCAGAAAGGAAGTAAACCCCTGTGCTGTTTGGTGTCCCCAGGCCTATGAATTGAGGACCTCAAGACAAATTAAGAGAAAAGTCTGTTTTGATGAAAGTAATTTGAGAACACACAGAATGAGTTGGCTGATTTATCTGGACCCCCTGGAAGAGCAAGAATAGAAAAAAAAAGGAAGTAGAGAAATGTCATTCATGCCACTTAATACTAAAGACTAAGGGCCCGACTTTGGGTTAGAAGACTGCATCAGTGTGAGGGCTGAGAAACTCTGGCAATCACACAGAGTTTAGCCATGAATCCTAACCTTGAGATCTTAGAGAACTAAAGGTCTAAGAAGATGGTTGTCTCAGTGAGGGTTCTCTAGGGAATCAGGATCAATAGGAAAGATACACATAATTGTGTAAGGAATTTATTAGGAGGGCTGACAGGGTCAGGGACAGAGAGTCCACAGTGGCCATCTACAGTGGCAGTGGCAGGAGAATCCACAGTGGTCTTTGCACCGGAGACATGAAAGATCCAGTAGCTGCTTAGCTCAAGAAGATGAAAGATGCAAGACGCATCAGGAGTGAGGCACCAGCCCAAGTCCGAAGACCTGGAGCTCACTGGAGAGCGGCTGCTGTGCATCTGCCCTGTGAGGCTGAAGAAACTGAAGATCTACGTTTAAAGGCAACAGTAGCAAAGGACGTGCCCAATCAAGACCTGGAGCTCTTCCAATGAGCAGGCTTCCTTCTCCTCTCCCTTTTTTATTTCATCCGGGCTACAAGCCCATGGGTTGATGCCACCACAACTGGGTGGGTCTTTTCCCCTCTGTTTGCTGGCCTCACGTCAACCATCTGCAGATACACTCAGGACTTTACTAATCTGCCAGGCCATTCTTACTCAAGTTGAGTTGACATATCACAATTAATGGTCACAGTAATAATAATGTGTAAAGCCCAAAATGAAAGTATTTTAATTAAGATCAAGTGTTTAGCCAAGGGTGGGAAGGGGTGTTGTTAAACTTGGAAGGGAGAGTCCCCTCTTTGGTTGTACTGATATATTTTCTGTTTTCCACACTCTGAGTGTTTATAGCACACCATTTCTTCTCCCTTATCTCTTAGTTAATTCAATAAAGTTCTTTCAGACTTGGCTCAGGTGCCATGTTATTAGACCCAGGCTGGGCTACATTTTTTTCCTAGATTCCTATACCACTCTGTGCTTTTCCTATCAAAGCTTTAATCATTCGTCTTGAATCAGACCTCTCTTTCTCCTGGTGTCTTCCGTAAGACTGTGCAGTCCTCCAAGGATGGATATGTTATGTGCCCCAGCGCTCCAAAATCCAACACAATGTCCCATCAAACACAACAGCTAACCTACAAGAAGAAGCACTCTGTAGCACTTGTGTAACGATATTACAGCCAGAGGACATCTAAGAATGATTTACTGTAACTGAAAGCTCTACTTTGGCCATTCTCATTTGTCTATTCCTCTTTTTCCTTTCTTTTTTCCCCAGTTGCTATAGAAGAATGACCTGCCTCACTATATGAGATTCAAAACTTTTCTTCTGAGGAAAGGTTTATTCCTGGATTTTTCTTGCTATCCTGTGTTCTCAAAGCTGAAGCCTACCTTGAAAAAATCACTTACACTCCAGGAGATTTGGCCAGACATTGCATGTGGCACTGGAAAGTGGCCAGTCTGGGTATCTCAGGAGGTGCATTCTGCATTTTTGTGAAGAGAGCAATAATACCCATCCTTTCGAGCCACCATGAGGTCTGGAAGTAGGTATGAAGGATCTGCCACACGGTAGGTACCGAAAAAGTTCCCCACTGCAACAGGACTTGTGGTTCTCCTAGTTTTAACTTCTAGATCCACAGGCAATCTTTAAGAACACTCTGTGACTGTCTATAACGCTCATTCAAATATTTTATTGCTCTTCCTTTGCATCATTTACTAGTTTTGAAATATTCTACTAATTCTTGTACTAGTTCAAGTTAAAAAATTCATTTGGGAAAATCTTACATATACTCTCTCAGTGTTGACTAAATGATCGTAGGTTAATGTTTCTCAAAGTTTTTTGGTGTTAAAAATCCACTAAACTTTTGAAAATTATTGAAGAACCCAATATACTTTTGTTTGTGTAGTTTATATGTACAGATATTAGAAATTAAAACTGAGAAATCAGAAAAATACGTATTAATTTTTAGAAACAACAAATCAATTATATGTTTATACAAATGATGTTTTTAATGTGAAATAAGGAAGTATATTTTCTAAAGCAGAAACAATTGGTGAGAAGTGTTGCATGTTTTTTCATTTTTGCAAGGCTCCAATGTCTGATTTTAAAAAAGACATCCAGAGCTTTTTCATCTGGTATTTCTGTTGGCATTTGTCCAATATGTTGTTTGAAGACTATGAAGAAAAATCAGCATCATGTAGATATGTAAACACAACCAACATTGCTTGAAAACACAAGCAACGTTTACTAGCTTTTTCAGATAATTATGATTATCCTTCTATGATACTACACCAAAACTTGACAAGAGATCATTTCTTTTTTAAAATTTTGTTGTGTTAGTACATTTTTGCAGTACGTGATGCTTACCTTCATCTTGGGGAGTGGACACATCTTGGTTCTATTTTATTCCCCTTCCCTTCCTCGCCTATCTCCTTCCTTTTGTTCCTAGACCCTTTCACTCATTTTAAAAGTTAATTACAATTTGAAATCTGAAGCCATATGAATGATGTTTTTGTATCTTACTACATTGAAATCCACTGGAATCTTTTCCACTTTGAATGCTTCTTTTTTGCTCATGTATAATTTTGTAACATTATGTATTGTCCATATGGAAAATATCAGTTCACTGAGTTATGTAGCTCTTCAAAACGTTGACTCATTCCATTATACAAATATCAAAAAGAACATTCCTTATTATTACCACTAATCACATCAGAAACGTCTGTATTTGTATGATGTCAAACTCACGACGGCAGATACAAGTTTTCCAAAATGTTAGTCTTTGCTTGAAAGCTTGAATTTAATCATTGGCAACAAATATCCCTAGCCATTACCTTGAAGAAATGTATGACTATATCCAAGTCCAAATAACTGTAATTTGTCAGTTGCTCTTTGAAGTAATAATATGTATGAGTGCTCCATCAAGAACATTTTTAAGGGAAATTTACTTTTATTTTTATTTTAAAATTGTGCATACATGGTACTAAAGACTATAACTACTACTAGTGTACCTGAGTGCACCACCCTTATTCAGGCTAAGGCACCAGCAATATTGTCCTCTTTGGCTTTTGCTTCATTAGGTGATATAATGTACACACAAATGTTGTCACAGTGGAAAAACCAAACGCCTTCTTTATAGAGGAAAAAACTGGAAAAAGTTTTGACCTTATAGACCCTCGGATAGTGTTTTGGGTATCCTTGAGCTCAGTGGGCCACATTTTAAAGAGACACTGCTAATAGCTTCAGTTGTTGGTTACACATCAAGCCCCAGTTGAGAGCAGTTCTCACTTTTCTTTGACAATGACTGAGGCTTCTTTTCCAGATGACATCTGCCCAGTGTGTCATTGGTGACTCCATCCAAGAAAACACACGGAAAATGAGAGCAAGTGGGTGTGTGGGCTCAGAGGGAGTTGCTATTTGGGGTACGATGAGAGAGTAGAGTTCTGGAAGGAGTTCAGTTCTGTGAGTGTGTATTTCTGGTCATCAAAAGATTACCACATACATGCTGTCATACGATTTATAATGTGCCAGAGGGAGGTCCCTTGATGTACTAAAGAAATGGGCTTTGCAGCCATCGGGCCTGGGTTCCAGTACCATCGCAGTGGCTACTGTCTATGTAATCTCCGTCACGTTACTTTACCTTGGTAAGCCTGCCTTACCCTGCCTGGAAAATGAAGGTGCAGTGCTTAGGGTGTTGACACATAATGCATTTAAAGGTGAGGACATTGGATGGTGCTGTGACAGAGCACAGAAAGTCTTCCTTTGGGAATAAAGAACTTAATTTCCTAGCTGCAGAGAGTGATGTGAAAGATGGTGCAAGGGTCAGTCCTCCTTGTCCAAGATCACCCCTCCTCTCCAAGATTGGCCTGCCTCCCATGATTGACCTGGCCACCTCACTCCAACTTGGTACAATTATGAGAGGCTAGCTCAACTCCATCATTTGCCGTGGGGTTAGCAAGGTCTTTTAGGGATTGTGTCATAGTTCACATCTCACTCTGCCGAAATCTACATTTTTCCTCTTTGTTTTCTTTTCCCACAAGTGGTATCCCAATGAGGTACTTAAACACTCTTGAGTAAAGTGTACATGAATGCTAATCTTCAATTAGAATCTGCCTGCTGGTTAGCTTAACTTAAAGCAAATGTTTTACTAATGTTATCATTGTTATTTATAACCCTTCACTCCCTCCTATGATAAGGGAGCTGTTAGGAGCTTCTGGCTCTCTGTATGCTGAGTAGCACTGGGTTGTAGGAGGACATCCAGGAGCCTGGCACCCAGGGAGGATTTCAGCTTACTCTGAACTGATCTCCATAATCAGAAGGAGGTGATACGGCCTGTGAGGAGAGTAAATCAATTATGAGAAAGAGACTGGCTGGGAGAGGACAAAAAAGACCCGCTCTGGAAAATGTAATGAAGAGGTCAAGACATGACCGATGAGGACTTTTATACAGTACTGCTTGGGTACGGGTCCCAGCTCTGCCGCTTATGAGCTCTAGGGCCGAGCAAGTGACATTAGACCTTTGTGCCTCATTTCCCTCATCCACAAAATAAGAATGGCACAAATACTTCAAAGTTTCTTAATTGAATTAATTAGAAATCGGAAGATGAAACATTTTTTTGCATTGTTCCTTACCCAAAGGGAAGTCAGAGAAACACACAAAAATTATACTAACAAGGTCATATGATTTGGATATACATAGTTTTAATTCTTGCATAGGAGATAAGAGTTTTCTAAGGTCGTGTGAGAGAATGAGCAAGTCTTTGCAGAAATGACAACTTGGAAGGCTAAGAAGTATACAATCTCTGGAGACCATGAGGGTTTCTAATGTTATGGATTTGCTCTAACTGAAAAGTACAACAAACACCAGTCGTCATTCATTCTCTCTCTAGCCGTGTCTGCATCTCTGTCTCTGTCTCTGTCTCCATCTCCCTCTCCTCCCTCCCTCCCTCCCTCCCTCCCTCCTTCTCTTTCTCTCTTTCCTTGGATTACTCCCCCCATGATAAGATTATAGCTTCTCTCTGTCTCCTTCTCTGATTATCTCCTCTCCAATCTGGAAGAACTTGAACATATTCTCTCTGGGAAGCTGGGGGACACTTAGATGGCAATGCCTACTCTCAGACCACAGATATCTCTTTTCGCTGACCTTATCCATAAAAAACCATGACCTGCTTTTGTCTTATGGTTACTTCCTGGTCAGCCTACAACTTGAAGTACTCTTTGCCTGAACTACATTTGTTTGAGTTTCAATATTAACCAACCAGAGAAATCAATCATGTACCTCATTCTCTTACCTGTCTTTCAGGCAGACAGTTTGACAAATGAGAAGAACATCAGCTGTGAGGTAAAATATACCTGCACTGATCCTGGATCCTACTAGTTAGGTAAATTGGGCAAATTATTCAGCTTTGATTATGTTGCCTGTTCACTCAATGGGGATAACTTTTCTCACAGAATGCTACAAAGAATCCAGTGAATTACTAAATGTCAAGCACAATTCCTTGTATATATTAGGGAACTAGTACAAGGACTCTTTAATCTCCTTGCAATTAGAAAAGTGATTGGTTTTCAGATGTGTGCTAGTGTACTTGAAATCAGTATGAAGATTGGAGTTGGCCTCTTCCATCTCCAAATTAACATCAAAACGTGAGGGTTCTTAAATATAACAACTCAGACTGTACAGATCAGAGAGCCAAAGTATACTTTAAGATTTTTGAGTCCATTGTGTGAATTGCTTTCAGCAAATTTACAGGGTTATTTATATGAATTTCTAAACAACAATCTTATTTATATTTTAATATTATCCATTCACCATGCTTCTTTCAATGACACAGAGATGTTTAAATTTTTATTGACATACTTTTGTAAGCAATCCCAAAATCTTTGTGGAAAGAGCCAAGGTATAGAGTGCATAAACAAAAACAATGAGATGAAGTACAATAAACAAAAAGCCAAAGCAAGGATTCATCTAGCACAACTTTTGGCCTTGTTATATGCTCTGCATCATAATTAGGCTGAAAGCCTGGGGAGAAACACACCATTTTGATGACCAAACACAACCTGACCTTTATGAATTTTTCCTACCCACAGGGAAAATATCCAAAGAACAAAACCCTCTGGTATGAAACAAGTCCTTATTTTTATCTGACACATAATTTTTATGGGCTTGTCGAAGACAAAGGGAGCCAGCCTTGCTGAGGGCCGTGGGGGCAAGTGGTACCTGTGGTGCACCTGGAATTTCCGGCTCTGTCTCCTCCTGGGGTGCAGAGTTGTGCAGAAAGCTGGACATTTTCAGTCCCACAGTTTCACTTTGTCTGTAGCATTAACCCTATGAGCCTTATCCACTCTTTCCATGACATTTGGCATGCCTCTCCTTTTCTAGCCCTGGGATGATGGAACAAACTGGCAGAATCAGTTGACACAATCTCTGTCAGAAGCAACTGGGCCCGTCTTATCCAGAGCCAAAAAATGCACAACGTACAAGATGGCTAAAGTCCAAGGTTGCTGCACATTAACAGATGGGAGGGGAATTATCAGTGGGCAAATACGACCCGGCACCATATGGACGGGTGACAAGAAGTCTTCTGTCCAGAGGAATGGATTACATACCAGCACTGCTTTGGCTCATTGTCCCAAAGAAATACATAGCAATCCATACTCAGGGAAAATTCCATGAAATGGCAGAAGCCAATGGCAACACATTCCAAGAAAAACATCCAATGAACCAAACCCCAAACAACATAGACCTCAGAAACGTAAATAAAAATTAACTGAAAAAGGAAACCTTCAGAGTCTTGGGAAGGAACACAACAGATTAAGTGACCACAAAACACTAAAACACCAACTAGCTATTTACCCACTGCTTTGTGGTAAACACAAGGTCCATAGTCTCCAAGAGGTTATTTCTGGGCGCCAATGACTTAGCACACAGGCCAGCAAAGAGGATGGACTTTATTTTCCTCCCAGGGCAAGTGGCATGTATAATGGGCCTGAGAACCAAAGGGAAATTCCTTTGAACCTTTTAGACTTGCAGCTATTTATAAGGATGAGGGAAGAGTGGAGAGTGGGAAAAGCGCTGGGCTTGCAGTCAAAGAACTTGGGTTTGCTTTCTTCCCCTGCCACTCACTAACTCGACTCTCTTGGGTAAGCCTCTTCTGACCTACAGTTCAGTTTCCTGATGTGGAGGAATAAATGGGTGATGATTATTATTTCTTAAAGAGCACTTGGTAAGAGGCAGGGCAGAACACGCTAGAGAGTCATTATTATGGTAATTGTTCAAATGCTGTTACTACTTCATTTCTCTCTGATCACAGTTAGCATCCACCTACATAAATTGACTTTTCTGGGAGCTGAGCTGTGCCCTTGTGAGCATCCATTTCAACTGACCTTTAATACATTCAATACCAAAACAGACAGAAAATGAGTGCCAACTACAAATCACATCATCTCTGCTGAGACTCTTGCTAATAAAAAACATAGTATTCACATAGGACATGGCAGAGTCAGAGACCTTTTCTGACTTGAGATCAGAGAGCTGAAGGTGTTAGAAAAACAGAGCTAAGGGGAAGCATGCAATGCTTGGGTGAGGAAAGCTTGGGATATAGTTAGTCCACTCACATATCTCTCATATTTTGCTGTAGGTAGGAGCAAGTCACCCATCAGAACTTACAATCGGCAGAGAACAAGCCAGAGTCACAGGATTAACCTTAGGGACAGAGAAGTAGCTCAAGAAGATGTGTGACAATTTTTATGTGTCTGTCCACACATAGTAAGTTAGACTGTTTGGACT
The DNA here is from genome assembly GCA_004027595.1 of Dinomys branickii. Classification (NCBI taxonomy): domain Eukaryota; kingdom Metazoa; phylum Chordata; class Mammalia; order Rodentia; family Dinomyidae; genus Dinomys; species Dinomys branickii. Next base: position 90,276 of record PVLD010001416.1, on the reverse strand, counting down.
AAACGAAATTCCTTATTTAGTCCCAGAGTCAGTCAGTTCAGCAAAATTAGTTATTGGATGGATTCCTTCCTTAACCGGCTCACAGCTTTCCTGAATGAACCGTTATTCAGGCATCGCAGCCTCTCCTCATGGTGGGGTCACGAGGGAGCGGTACGACACTCACAGTGTAAGAGGCAAGCCTGCAGTCCAAGCAGCTCAGTGAGTCCCGCATGCTACCCTGAAGGCGCAGCTCCACCAAATTTTCACAACTCTGTGAGAAAATGGGAAGAAAATGGATAGAAACTTTTCATAAAGTTAATTTATTCAATTTAAGGAGATGCCTTATACATGAAAGCTTGTTTTCCCTGCTTCTATGCAGCTCTTTTTCTTTTATTTCTAATAATTGTAATGGTAAGCAGCAGTTATTTTTTAGAAATCTATTTATCAAATCAAAAAGTTGACTACATTATGTTAGGCTTCTGTTTTGTTGTTCCTTTGTTGGTTGATTTATTTGACCCTAAGAAACTGCGAAACTTTTGATTAGGAAGTTGGAAAGCCAAGCTCAAAGCCGGGGCACGCTGATCTCTTTGCTCCTTCTCTTGTTTCAGTAGCAGGAGTATCAGGGTTCTCTCCACTTCTGCAGGATGACAAGGGCGAAGCTCTGGAAGAAAGGGTGACTGGAAACAAGAGAACTTCTCTTTCTTGAGTGCATCCAAGAATGAGTCACCAATGCTTCACCTGTGTTATTCTGCCTACTCTTCACAACTCCAAAAGGAAGGTAAATGTGTGTGCAACTCATAACAGAAGAAACTAAGGTCAGAGATGCAAGACAACTTAATGACCCAGAATCCATCAAACTGTATTACCACCTATTTACATGTCATTCAGTGAATTTCTGTGGAGTGTCTTGTACGAGTTGTTTAATGCTAATGTAACTGAAATATTGCAGGAAATTATACAGTGATAATCAAAATTTCAATGACTTAAAAAAAGACTTATCTCAAACAATCCTGTGAGGCTGGTTAGCATGTTTTATAGATGAGAAGTTGAAGCTAAAAGAATTTCAATGTCTTGCCCAAAGTCAGGTATCTGGCATGTTGCTAAGCTGAAACTGGATTTTTTTATTCCCAGTCCTGCTCCCCTTTCTTGATAGTGTACTAGAAAGAGCTTTTCTTGGAGAAGAGACACTGTGCATCACAGAAACCTTAGTCTGCAGAGGATCACAGCCAACAGGCCACAATTGCTGCTTTGAAAAGACAGGAGCAGGAGAAAGGTTGATGCAGACACCAGGCATGAAAGGGTTGTAAGTCCTGGGCTTTCCAAAAACAAGCCATCTCCTCCAGATGATTTTAATAATCTCTAGCACATGTGTTCTAACCCCTTGATGCTGTACAATATGTGTAACCAAATAAAAGATCTCTCCAGATTTGGAGATTTACTGTTTGTGATGGGAAAAGGCCAACCAGATGACATCATTTATATTCCAAATAGGAGCCGCTGCCAAGGCTGGTGATGTTAAGCTGGAGAAATTGATCCTCATCACTATTCTATGAAGCAAAAATTGGAAAAAGGTCTTGGCCTAGATGGCGTCTTTTTAAAAAATTTATGTGAATATGAAGTCTAGTTTAATAAACTTCTATCTTGGTCAGGATTGCTTATATCCAGTGTGCAGGTTGTTTAGGCACATAATGACTTCCTTATAATTGAACTTACTGGATTAGCGGGTAAGAGACCATTCTGTGTTGCTGAAGGAGCAGTCAGGGGACGATGGGTGTGAAATTTGTCTGCCTTATTTGATAGCAGGGTACATGTGGCATACGTGCTACCACTACTCTTTCAAAAGGAATGTGGTGCCCAGTTTGTAACGGTGGACTACAATGGATGCCACCACCGTCCTTCAAATTCCTCATAGTGCAGCGTGATTTCCTTTGGGTGGCCATATCCCGCACAAATACGAGACACGAGGAAATCTGATACTATCCCAGTTCCAAAGGTAGACCTTGACTGATCTAAGTCAACAAACACATGGTGTTCCTGAGATCTCCAGCGGTCCAGGAGTGACCTGTGAGTATAATGAGAGAAAAGAAAAGTCTTACATTCCATGCTTCAGGAAATGTTTTCTTTTTTCCAGTGCGTGATAACAAAGAAACTTATGGCCCCAGCTGATATTAGCGCCTGTGCTGCAATCTCAAGGAGGGGCCAGAAGTAGGAGGAGGCCAGTGCTGAGGATGGCTGAGTGGAGAGACGGAGAAAGTCCCGGCGCCTGATCATATCACCGAGGCGCTGAGAGTGCTGTTTTTCCCGTCCTGGCACTTCTTGTGTAGGTACCGTATTTCTTACTATTTAAGTCAGTTTAATTTTCGCTGCTGGCCGCTGAAAGCACCCTTACTGATTAAGGCTGGTAACAAATTTCTTCCTGGGGTTCCGTCAGTTTCTCAAATCGGATTCTCATGATGTTTTAAAGTAAAGATGAAGGGGGCTTGCACGTGCGCTGGGCACGCCCATCCGCCGCCGCTCTCGGTGACTCTCCCGTGTGCTAATACTCCCCACGGCCCCTGCCCGCCAGTAGTCACCCGGCCGCCCTGCGGGACTCGCAGCCGCTCTTTCAACGTCCCGTCCTTGGGATGCACCTCGCTTCCTTTCACCTCTGATCTTGCCTGTGTCCTTTGCCATCTCCTCTGCAATCAGCTTTCCTCAAGTCCTGGCTTGGGCATTACTTCCTGAAGCCTTGCCTGCGGGGGTCCTGCTAAGGCTTCTGTAGAACCCTGTTCATCCCCACATCTTACGGGATTAACGGGTCACCTGTGTTGGCCTACTGATTCAACAAGGTCAGGGGATTTCAGATCTGTTTACTGCATCGTCCCCAGGACTGTGTAACAGTTACATGTTGGATATTCTTGCTTATACGAAATGTTTATTGAAAGCGTGATAAATTAATTAAAGCTATTCAAATATTCCCTATTGTCTAGTGCCTGAATGCTTAGAATAGTTTCAGTACCCTAGCCTTGGTGCTCCTGTCTCTCTGGAATTTCTAAATGACTCAGGCCACAGTTCTTATTTAATATGCACTAAATGCTATATTCTCTGATGTTTCACATCTCAGTGCTGGTGATGGGAATCTTACTACTTCTTGAACTGGCCTCTATTCTTTAGTCCTGCTGTGAATGAGTGAAGTAGGTAAAAATGAGTCTGACTTCTGTTTAGCATCTTCTCAGGTGTGTGAGAACTTTAACTGACTTAAACTTTCATCTGAAAATGTGCCCCGCAGGGCTGCAGTAGAGGGGGGGTGTGAAGGAACGAATGAGTAGACACCAGCCATAGTACTCCAGGCACCAAGTTGTTAGAATCAACTTCTTTGCTGAATCATTGTTGAACTCTGCCTCCTGGTCTCAGACTCAACTGCCAATTTAATTCTAAATTATTGCCTTGAAAAAGCAAAATCAAAGTACAAAAAGTTGAGCATTTGTCTGGACTTCAGAAGCAGAAAGTGTCTGAGAAAGAAAAAAGCGGTGCTGGGTTTCTCTGAAGTCTGGAGAGTTTCGGGTTAGTGAGAGTGCTGTTTGGGGTTAGTGGGAGTAGCTTTTGGGAAGTTATTTGGTTTGGCTAAAATGGTGATTTTTGCTATGGCTGAACCTGCAATTTCTAGGAAGTAACTGAGTTCCCACAGCTTCAATAACAACTGGAGAGCCCATGGGGCATTTCTTCAAGGCCGGATGAGAGCACTAGGGCAGGTGTTCAGTGGTGGGTTTAAGACGCTGCTGGGCAAGAACCTATGCACTGAATGAAAGCTTCTCCAACTCTGGAGGCCTCTGTTTGCAGAATGATCGGAGCCAACAGTCCTCGAGGCTCCACATGCCTGGATTCTACTCCTTAGCCAGCTCTTGCTTTCCGATGGCTGACTCCCACTCTGAGCCCCCTGTAGCGTGGGGCACTCGACCTACTCAACAACCAGCTCTTTCTGGAGACATCTTTCAAGGGTAATGGAGGGGTAAGAGAGCACTTGCAAACCAGAGATTAAATGTCTTCATCGTTGAGTAGTAGGAAAATGTGGGGATCTAGAGAAGGAGGATGGGGGAGAAAGGAAGGGAATAAAAAGGACTGAGGTGAGTTATTCACATGTACCCACTCCCCACAATGAATGCAGTCACTGTGTACTAATCAGAGAACAAATAAAAGATGTGTGCTTTAAAGCCAGAGAAATGGGTTTGAATTTTAGCTCATCTGCCTATTGGCTTTCAGATTTGGGGCCTGCTGATTAACTTCTTTGAACCTCATCTCTTTCATCTGTAAAGTGATTATATTTTGTCTTACAGAACTTTTATGGTAGTGGAAGAAGATCCTGGATGCAAAAATCTAGCAGAGTCCAGATTGCTTAGCGGGTATTCAGTAAAGACGACTCAGTTGCTAATCTTTACCACTGTTAGAAGCTTCACGCTTGCTAGAAATTGACCTTGATGGTTTTAGCATGGAGTGAGAGGGCCGGCTCCATGTAGGTCTGATTTAAACCGTAAGCGTAATTGAAAGTTTTAGAAACACATTCACTATACATTTTAGCTTTTCTGAAAGCTCTATCTCTGATGAGTATGCATCAGCACAAGGTCTTAAATTTCAAGATCTGCGTCACATTGCTCATTATGGAGGGGGTGGAGCCAGGCAAGGGCAGTGTTGGCATAAGGGTGAGTCCATGGACGGAAGGGTAAAAGTGGGCCTTCATAGGAAAACACGGTTAGATATGCGGAGAGATGAGCAGCAAAAGCGGAAATCAGAGTAGGAATGACAACGAAGATAGAGATGAAATTAGTGTTTCTGAGCTGCAGACTGGAAAATTGGTTACATTTTCTATGTGGGATCCAAGGCAAGAAGAGAAAAAATACATGATAGAAAAAGGAGAAAAAGAAATATATCGCTGTTTCTAAGGAAGAGGGAGGGGCAGGACAGCAGCAGCGCCGTTTCGTGTCTTTCTTCCACAGACTTGCCCTAATATGAACAGCTCCTTTCAGCATTTCCGTCCCCCCCCCTTTCCTTCCCTTCTTCCTTCCTTCCTTCCTTCCTTCCCATTATGTCCTTCCCTTCATCCTCCTCTCCCTCTTTCCTTTTCGTTTTAAAGGACAACAAATGATTAAGCTCTTTAAAAAGAGTGGATTCAGCTCAACAGACATGGATGCGAAAGGCCCGTAGGGTTACTGTGCTGTGTGCTAGGAATTTGAGGATGACTAAGACATGGTCCATGGCTCTATTGTGTCCTGTACCCTTGAGAAAGACACAGAGACCAGTATGATAATTCCAGTACAGGATGGTGAGTTCTGTGATACCGGAAGCTAGCCGTTATGCAAGCTCTGAGGAAGTCCATGCTCAGTCTTGAAGCATGTCTAGGAGTTAGCGCTACTAGGGTAAGGGAAGGACAGTTACCTGCTCAAAACAAGGACCGGACCAATCCTGGTTTATTCCTCCGAACTGCTCCTGGGACAGAAACATGAAAATCATTCCACATCGTTAGCTTGAGATGGTTTATTTTGGACGTGCTCATCATTAAGTACATATTTTTCTAGGATTTTGTGAGGAGATGAATTTCCATGTGCGGCGTGCTTCAGCATGTCTCCTCCTCGGGGTGTTTATTTACTGTGCTTTATTCCATAGCCTAGCAGGGTGTCACAGCTGGAGACAGCTGGTGGTAAATAAATAGCTTCCATTACCCAATCCCATCACCATCCTCCATCCTGTTTCAAAAACACGGTCTCAGCCCATAGGTTCCTCCACCCTCAAATCCATCTTAAAGTTTCAAAAATCTGTGGAGTTGTAAGAAAATTTCCTTTGAAAAATGAAATTGAGAGGTAAACTAAAGAACAGTTTAAGCCACCATGGAATTTGAACTCTAGGAAGGTAGTTCTCAGGAAACCCTGATCGATCATATAGGCTTCTCCATAGCAAGACAGATGCAAATTGATATAAACATATCAGACTTCTCAGATATCTGCCTTGAAGGTGGTCTGTGAGCAATCTGAAGAAACACAGTTTGGGTGAATCTCTCCCATGGGTTCTTTGCTTTCATGTATTTTATCTCCTTTGTGACTTTTGTGTTAGGCTTGTCAAACCAATAATAAATGCATGCGGAGTGTGCGCCTGCTTCCTGCCTATAAGAGTGCCTGTGTGTTGTGTAGGAGAAACTGTGGAATAGACTCGCAATTTAACACGAGTTCACCAATCCACAAGCTGCACTGAAAAGTGGGAGGAGGGACCGGTCATGAGCAGAGAGCCTGGCCACCCTGACACCAGTTCTCCGCCTCATCAGAACCTCAGGCTTCAGTGATACACAGCTTAAGGGCTGCCACTGCCTTGTCTGACAGCAGGGGTCTTGTGGTATGTAAGGGCATAACTCACTCAGATTACTTATTAGAGGAGAGGGAGAAAAAGCCTTATATTCCTGACTCAACAACCTCTAAGAAGGCTTTAAAAAAGAAGGCTAAGAACTCAGAGATGAGAACGGGATTTAGGATGGGTGGGTGGGGAGTCAGGATACAGAGGGGTGTATCCTCTGTAGGGGACGGAAGAGAAGTGAAAGGACCAGTATAGAGCAGGCGTATGTAGGCCAATTCCCTGGTGAATGTATTCACTATGCATCACAAACATATACAAATAACTTTTTAAAAATGAGAATATGAAACCACACCGGGTGGTAGATAGTAGTATCCATTGAGATATTTAACACATATTAAAGGCCAAAGTATTTATCTGAAGGAGGAAAACTTTGAATAACTATAATTTCATGTGACTTGCAAATTCTTCCTAAGTCCCATGGCCTGTAGAAGTGTTAAGCAATAGAGGTACTTACACGACTTTATCATTAAGAAATTTTGTTTCAGTTTACCCACCTTTCATAGGTAGAACAAAATAACACGTCTTCAGTGTTAGTTCCTCAGCTGCCCCGGCTCTTTTTTCCTTTTCTCAATATGGAGGTAGAAACTAATGTGAAAAACTTGTAAAAACAGATGGGGTATGAGACTGCTGCCTTGCTTCAGGTATGTTTTCTCCCTTCCAGCCTAAGATACTAGTTATCTACTTTGCATGTATGAAGGCCGTGAGATCATAGGACGTCACATGACTCAGACTCATAAAAATTCCAATCAGCTTTTTCTTACCTTTCAGATGCTAGCACAGGGCAAGAGTCCTCACGAACCCACCCTACGGGAGTTGTGTGGCAACCTGCTCACCTTTTAGCCACCTGCTCCTTTTCCTGCTACAGCTGGATAGAGTTGCTACTACCTTATGTATTTAGCTTTCCAGTTTATGTTGGAGAAAAAAGCCAGCCACTCCAATCCTACTTCTTTACCCATAAAGTGGGAATAATAATTTCTACCTTTGGGAAGAAGAGGCCTGGTGAGGATTATATCAGAAATTTACTTCTTGACATTGAATTTATTTCCACCACAGCAAAATTTGCTTTCACCATCTCCCTTATCCTGAAGTTCAATGCTCAAAACTGTTGATATCAAGAATAATTTGAGTGCTCGCTTTGGCAGCACATATACTAAAAGAATAATTTGAGCTGGGGATATAGCTCAGTGGAGTGGGCGCCTGCCTAGCAAGCACAGGGTCCTGAGTTTGATCCCCAGTACCGCCAAAAAAAAAAAAAAAAAAAAAAGAATAATTTGAAGTGGCCTAGTTAAGTATGTATGTTGACTAAGTTTGTCCAAATTAGCCCAGTCACTTGATAATTCTGTGATGACAGTACACCTCGGCTTTAAAGACTTAGTTTTTTAAAGATCTTTGTACTCACTTTGTACACAAATAAAGAGTCTTTTGGTGTCTCTCATTTTCTGGTGTGAATTTGTTGGTGCCCTATTTTTTGCTATTTGAGAATGAGCCCAAGGTTTCTGCACCCTAGACATAGCTTCCTGCCACGCAGTGGAATGGCAGTCCAGGCTCGCCTGGTACCATCAGTCGAGCTTTCCTTGAGAGCTAAAGAAGGTTAGTTCTAACTCTTCCTTGCTTTTCTCAGTGTGCTTGGATTTTTAGAAAGTGGGGAACTTGTGGCTTCCTCCAACTCTCCTTTAATTCCATACCATCTATTTCCGTCTACTGTCTGTCTACTGTCCTGCATTATGTTGATCATTTCTTTTAATATCTAAACAAATGCAGCTCAAGTAGTTCATGTTTTTATATTACATATGCTAGAGACATGCAATTATTTCTGCTCAGATGTAAGAAAATATATCTATCAGTATTACTTATAAATCAGATTTAATTCTCAAGACAATGGAGTTACTGTTAGAACACATTTCAAATTTTAGTAAATATCATCTTTAACAAAATTATAGATTCTAACAAGCAAAGTGTGTTTAGGTTAAACCCTGTGAGAACTACCTCTGCTCTTACACTGTTGCTCACTTACTAGTTTCCTAGACTACAGCTGCCGATCCAGAGCGCTACATTGCAAAGTTTTCTTTGAATCCCCAGTTAAATTCTTTGTAGAAGTAAACTGCAGACCAAGATGGGAAGAGAGAAGCGGGGAGGATGAGGACTACTTCACATAGACAGAAAGGGAATATGGCCAAGCGCATCCCCCTCGGGATGAAGACCCAAGAGGGACCTGGTTCCAGGCAGGAGCCCAGCCCTTGCAGGTCACAGGTCACGGCACACCTCCCGGGGCTGTGGCCAGGGCCGGGCTCCAGAGTAAGAAATGCGAGGTGCAGGTGATGTGGCCCTGTACCCCTGATCACTCACTGCCTGCCTGGAGCAGGGTCTCTGTCACAAATAGTTTATATTTGTTGTGTATTTACAGAAGAATGGGAGAGGGCTTAGAGAAAAAGTTATATTTACAGCATTTCAAAAAACTTCTAATTTATCAAGAAGCTTAGGTTGATCAAACTCAACAAATACCCACTTTCTATTGCTGTCCCTTCCTCCATGAGAGAAGTTTACTTCCTTAGCTGATCGACAATGAGCTAGATCATGTTAGTTGCTTTGGGTAGTGGATGTTATCAGAGAGACAGAAGCAGAGGTGGAAGTGTGCTTGTGCAGCGAGCTCAGGCCCTTGTGGTTCTCCTATCACCAAGACTAATCCGCGCTCCATGTAGCCCAAAAGGAAGAGAGCGGCCTTGTGCCATAGACTGTGGCGTATACATGACCTAGGGCCGCATCCACCTTAGACAAGTCACCTTCCACTGGCTCACAGATTAGTGAACTGTAACTGCTTACTACTGTTTTGCATTTTGGGGTCATTCGTTATGCAGCAAAATCTGACCAGTATAAGACCTCGCTGTTCTTCAGTGTCTCTTGACCACTGTGGCAGTGAGGAGTTTTTGCTTCAACCTTCTTTCTGTAGTGGCCTAGTCCCATGCCATTTCTCTAGCTGTTTTCCATCTTTCTTTCTCAGCAATCTTCTCTCTTTGGTACCTTCAAATTTGGACAAAGGATGCGCTATTTCTCTTCTGATGTCTTAGCTTCTTGTTGTGTGCACCCTCAAGTGGGCTTTTTACTTCAAGCTACTTTGAAGAGTTTTAATATAAAAAAAACCACAGGAGGAATTCTTGTGCTACCCATTAACACAATAGCTTTTCTTCTCCATCTCCTGTCTGTTCCTACCTCTGCCCCTCACCTCACATTTCAGACTTGGCTGTGCCTGGGAGAGTTTTAGTGATTTGGTCAAGTGGAAGCCAAGTCTGGCTGGGCTGCTTTTGCTGGGGCTCTATTTTCCTTTATTATTCACAGTGACCCATATTTTAAAACTAGCTGGATGGCACGTGGTCATGAACTAGTGCTATAAAATTTCTCGTGTGACCCTGCCTCGGGCCTGTTTTTGTTTTTTTCCAAGCATCTATCTGGCACTAGATCCTTGGGCATCGTCTTCTCCTTCATTCACTGTCCCTAGTTTTGAACCAACATGTGCTTACCTCTTGACACCGCCCATTCTGGGTCTGTTTCATGTATCCACCACTCTCACTTCCCCTTAAGGAAGACAATTACAGAAAGATCCCTCTACTGCACAACAAGTGCTCAGTGTCCCTCATTAGAGGGCTCTGATAATGGAAAACCAGGGTTTCTCCCCCAGCTCAGGGCCTTGTGGAAGGATACAGAAAGTGCCACCCTGGTCCCAGGCAAGGTGGGCACTGCTGATCCTGCCTCTTGCCAGCACTATGTCCAGCATATGTGCCTTTCCATGTTTCGGGTTAAAATTTTCTGGCTGATTATGTTACTTCTAGAGCCGCTGCTTTTTCAGCCCTGGAATCCTGAGATCCCACTTCGTCCTGCTCCTCCTGATTCTCGGTGCTTTGCAGACCCTTGCTGCACCTGCCAGCCTGGCCTGCTTTGAATATTGGTCCCCCACAAGGGTTCCCCTGAATGCTGATTTGCCATTCCCGGTACCTAGTGCCTCACTGCTTTTGGCACCTCAGGGGCCAGTGCTACAGGGTGTGACCTTATCTCCTCCCAGAAGCGGTGTCACTCAATACCCAGCGGCCTCTTAGGTCAGCACTGGAGCCTAGATGTCCACAGCACTAAAAGGATGCCTGTGTCCCTCTCACATGTGTTGTTCAAAATAAAATAAAATTACCCACAAAACACTAAACTGATAGGCAAGTTACAGTTAAAATTAGTTCCTTCTTCACGTATAGATTAGAACACCTAGGATAAATTTATTAGAGTTGAGCTTTTTTCACTTTGTCCCAAGTCAATTGCTTGTTAATGTATTTCATATTCCTCTCTGCCCAGTATCTTAGATGCAGATTTAGTTGTCTGAGGTTAGTGAATCTAGGACTGATTAAGCCTGTCTGTCTTACGCTCCCCCTCCTGCCTGTCCCTGACACTTGTGCCGTCTGCTGGATAACTGCCTGCTGCAGACTTCCTCTTACTGTGCCTTGTAGATAGGCGGATGCTCTGTGACTTAGAGACTTCCCGTCCTGCATCTTCTCTCTTAGGGAAGGGTATTAACCTGTGGCTATTCAACATGTGCTTTCTTGAATGTGGCTATCTGAGTTTTGCTTTCTCCCACACCCAAACCCAAATCCACTGGACACCTGTCTTTTTGCAGACACTCTAGAGTCTGTCAGGGAAGGAGCCTGCCCTAGGAGAGGGCTTCCTGGGGTCTCTGCACAGCCCAGGAGCAGCATGAGACAAGCTGGGGTGTTGAGCTTTGGAGGAGAATGTTCTGCAGTGATTCTGAGATTGCCAGAGAAAATAGCAATAAATGCAACCTTTCATCTATGGGTAAAGCTTTCACATCCTTTTCTAAATCTACCCTCATTAGAGCCAGTCTTACGCTACCCTAACTACTATCCTCACACCGCGAATGAGAAGTTCTCACACGGCGAGCTCAACGGATTCCCCAAGTTACCCAGGAGATGCAAGAAACTTGACTAAGTCAAGGATTTTGCCAAAGATTGGTCCATATTTGAGCTCCAATATGGCCAACTTCACTTCACAAAATTGAAAAAGAGCAACTTTCTCTACAGTTTTGCTCTTTGTAAGTTATTTGCATAGATCTATAGCCCAGGTTATTCCAGACAATATTTGAGCAAACACACACCTACACACACATATTCCAATGGACTTATGTGGGAGCTGCATTTTTGTTGAAGCCCAAACCTCAAATGACTTGTTTAGTTTTTGTTTAGTTTTTGGTCAACAAAAAAGAGCACTTGTGTTTCCATCAGTACACTTTAGGGATGGTTGGCTTTTCAGGGCTGAGTAATGTCTAGCCAGCCCTCCTCTGTTGAAATCCAAATCTGCTCACATTGTACACTTAGACCCAGGTAGGGGAAGCCGAGACCCAGCAAGCTGGCCCGATGTTTACACTGCCTCTTCGTGAAGAGCTGAGCATTTTATTTGTGTTTGCTTATTTGTTGAACTGTGGAAGAGAAGTTTGAACAAGACCCGTTCCAGAGCAGTGGAGGGTGGAGTGTTAAGAGGTCCTGATGAACACATGGTTGATCGGTGTGGGTTGATAGCTTGGTTGTCTGAGAGCCAGGGAAATACGAGGCCTTGAAAGGCAAATAGCACAAGATCTTGGTTCTGGATCTGTCATTTGCATGGGTAGGTGTGTGTAGTTTGGGAACAAGTTACAACCCTTAGAAAATATGGTGTAGTTTGTAACATAAATGCTGTAATTATACAGTCTGAAGCTGGAATCCTGGTTCCACATCTGGGAAGTTATAGCCTTTCTCTGAAGCCCTGATTTCCTTCCTATCAGATTCATTAGAGATAAATGATACAGCCTCATCAAGTTATTGAACAGAGAGGGCCTGGCCCAGGTCCTGCATCTCCAGGTAGCTTGGGGAAGCTTTTCTGGCACTGAAGTTTCTGGAATCCCCAGTGGTACCAGGATTTCTCCAGGACCAGTTTTCATAGCCAGCTACCCTGTGCTTGGCCATGGGCTGCTCCTCAAAGCTCTCCTTGTCTTTTCTTGTTACTGTGACAACTCAGGTGTCCGCTGGAGGAAGCCTCTCTCCACATGAATAAACATGTTGCCGGTGTATATGTGTCTTGGACCAGGAGCTATGGCCTGTGTAACCAGGGAGGAATTTCCGCTGAGTTATGAAATTAGTCACCAGCATTTGCACACTGGAGGGATGAAAAGCAAGGGTGTATGTTTTGGGGTTTTTCTTTAGTCTGCACTTGGTGCTTGTGCATGTCAGACCCTCACTTACAGAGTCCACTTCTTGCTTCCTCTGGCCCGCTGAGAGAAAGTAGGGTGCAGAAGAAAAGCAAGTGCTTGCTGTTCAGGACATCTGAGCTCCAGCTTGTGTCTGCTACTATCCGAATCTCGCTAAGACAGGACGTTGTGATGGGGAAGAATGTAGAGCGTGACTTCAAATCTCAACCCCACTGCTAAGTAGCCATGGCCTTGGACACAACCTGATTTGGCTCAGCATTCGATTCCTCATACTAGCGAGATGGCAGCTCCCTCATGCCCTGCTGTAAGGATTACATAAGAGGCAGACAGACAGACAGACAGACAGATGGATGACAGGCTAGAACAGTACTCAGTGCGTAGAGATGATAAAATAGGAACCTGCTGTCATTGTAGTTATCATCATTAAACTCTATACCTATAAAATAGACGTTGATAATTCTACTTCAGTGTTCTGTTGTTTGTTTTTTGGTTCTGGGGGTTGAACCCAGGAGTGCAGCGCTATAGCCCCAGCCTTTCTTACTTATCTCAGCCTTTTAAAAGCATTAGTACGCGTTTGCAGTACATGCCGCTTACAGTGATCTCGGGGAATGGCTGCAGGTGCATCACACAGTTTGATTCTTTTTATTCAATCTCCTTCCCTTCCTCCCTCCCTTCCCCTCTAAATCCCCCTTCTCCATTTTCATTCTCACTGATAGTATTAAACTTATGTTTATGACATAAAATGTTTACATTCATTGAGATTATTAGGGTCCTACACATGGCATATCTTCATTGATATCTACACACAATGGAATACTACTTAGCTATAAAGAAGGATACATTTGAGACACTTGTTGGAAAATGGATGCACCTGGAAAATAGGTTTAGTGAAATAAATCAGACACATGAGCTCAAATATACAGTATCAGTTATTTGAGTAAGGCCAAGTACGGACAAAGAATAACAAAGGATGGGTGGGAGATCCGAGAACAGATCTCTTAACTTTTTATTTTGAGATAGGGTCTCGCTAAGGTCTCACCCACCTCAAGCTGGGCTCAGATGCTTTATCCTCCTTCCTCAACCTCCCAAGCAACTGGGAGTACAGGCATGTCCCACCATGCCGGCTGTAAATCTTTTCAGTTAAAGTAGTTTCTTTTCTTTACTCATGTTCTTAGCTAAGCAAAACAAAGTGTAAGAAGCACTTCTTTCAAGAGTAACAGTTCAGTAAGATTTCGTTTCCATTTTCTGTGCTCTCAGCCTTCCCAGGAAGCACAGACTTGTGAAACCAACACAGGCAGTACTTTCGCACCCAGCAGTATTTGTGGGCGGGAAAAGTGTTAGACCTGTCTGGTCTCATTTGTTGTGAACCATGATTTAATAAAATAATCGCATTTCATCATGATCTCGTTTCCACCCTCTACTCCTCTCGGGTTCAGATCCTCCCAGGTCAGATTCCTTCCATGTTTGGATCCCCGCCCTGTGATGCCCAACAAAAGGTAAATAAATGTTGAGTGTATGATTATTAAAATCATAGTCTAATATTTTAAATTCAAAGCCCGGGCTGAACCTTTCTTTCCCTGGGTCTTTTCAGGGCAGTTCTACTGAACACTTTCCATGTGCTAGATTTGTTTTTTCTTTGTTTGTTTTGAATGGCAATAAAAGCTATAGAGGAAGCACAGTTTCCTTGTAATAATCAAGACAGCTTCATGGCGGCACACACCTGCAATCCCAGCACCCCTGGAGGTTGGGGCAGGAATTTATAAGTTGGAACCCAGTCTGGACAATTTGGAGACTTAATGAGACATTATTTCAATATTAAAAGCGAAAACAAAAGGATGGAAGATGCAGCAGAGTGCGAAGGCCTGGTGTCCAACTCCAGCACCACAAAACAAACAAACAAACAGAACACCTGCTGACCACAAAAATCTATTCTTCCCTGCCAGGTGTTTACACTGCTCTCTGTCAAAGCCATGCCTTGTATTTTTGCTTGTGAACACAGCTGGGTGAGATTTCCAGTGGCTCTTTAATTAGACATGACCATGAGACTCCAAGTGAAGGGAATGGGATGGCTGCACCTCCAGGCCTGGCTTCGCCCTGCCTGTGCGTGCTTCTCCACACCCCTTCCTGTCTCATCCCTGAGAGGTGCACACCCAGGCCAGGCTCTGCAGCCATGGAGTGAATGCACCAGGCCACCACCAGGAGGGAGGACAGTGGCCCTGCCAACCGCCACACTGGATTGTTATGTGAATAAGAACTGCCTTTAATTGTGCTTGGCCACTGAAATTCGGTCTGCTCTCACAGTACAGCCTCATACACTGTGGGGCAGACACAGAAACATATAGAATCCTTTGTTCAGAAAACTATAAGCACTAGTAAAGCCAAGTTACTGAAATGTGAGGGGACAGGGATCGAGGAAACAAAGATCCCTTTGTGACCACTAAGCACCAGAAATACTAGTTAGCAAGGAATGGTATATTGCAAAATTCTTCCCATATAATACATCCTAGAAGCCCATAATGCTCAGTATTTTCACCCCTGCTTGGCAGGTGAGGCATCTGAAACTGCCAAGGTGATTTCACTTGCACAAGAGGACTGAGTTGAAAGGCAGAACAGGTCCAGTCCAAAGCTCTTCCCTCGGCCTGCTTACAGGGAGGCAGCCACGTGACTGTTCCATTCCATCCATGTTAAACGCGAGTGAAGAAAGCACCCCGTAAGTTGATAAGTAAGTCAGTCCCACTTCCAAATGCTTTGATTGCTCCGTTTTTAACCTCATGCACTTGAACTGGTGTGAATCATTACTCCTCCAAACAGTGGAGAGCATGCCAGGGAGCCTGGAGCCAGGTCCGAACAGCTGAGCACAGCTTTCTAGCGCTTCAGAAGGCCAGAAAAAGTCCACGGCCTTCCTGGCCTCTGTCATACCATTGAAAGCAGCTGCCCTGACGACATTCCTTGGTCTTCCTGTGTAAACAGAACACCATGGCCCATTTATACAACTTTCAAGAGAGCTTATAAACACATAGCTTGTCCCACTTGCTTTAGTGGAGAGCTGGGGTATGGAAGCCGGGCTTCCTCTCTCTGGGTCACCTCAGGCTCATCTCTGTTTGGTTTCACCTTCTACAGGAGGATGGGTTTGTCTAGGGCTGGACCTTTCAACCTTTCTTTGTATAAGAATACAAAGAAAACACCACTTTGTATAACTTTGATACCAGGGAATCCTGAACTTCGCAATGAGAAAACATCTTCTTTACCATGCCTAGTGCCATGCCTAGCACAGCTGGGTTTTGCTGAATATTTGAAGATATTCAAGTCTATAAAATGTCCTAGGTTGGGAGGGGTCTTCCAAATGCTTCAAGTGTTCTCCCCTCCACCACACGGTGGGGTTGCACTGCCCAGGCCCCACGTGGCCCTTGCACACTCTGGTCAGTGAGCTGTGAGAGGAGCAGTGCATCACCAGTACGGGACCCTCATGCATTCTTTTCTTCTTCCTCAGCCCAAAGGTGACGCTGCTCACAGGGCTTGGCTTGGGTCCGACAGTGGGGACCACAGTACAGATCACGTCATTCCCAGCTGACCCAGAGGAAACCGATGTGAGTCTTTGCTGCTCCGAGGCACTGATGTGTCACTTGTTATGACAGTATAATCTACCGTATCACACCTCGATCAGTAAATCAAGTCAAAAGACACAGCCACCATTGAGAGCCTCCAGCAGGAATGAACAAAGTGGTGGCCCTCATAAGTGATCCTCCAGGCCCAAAGCAATGCACCGTGACATCCGCAGTGGCAGCAGTCAAAACAGGATGGTTTCATCCCACTTAAGATAAATATAACTGCTTTGAGGCTTTCAAGTATTAGGCATTGTTGAGGACCATTGTGTATAATTTTTGGGGAAAAATCATTTCTTTATTAAATTGTGATTACTGCTTGTCTGAGGCCTAGTGCCTTACCATGCGGGTGACTATGGCATGTTGAGGCCTCAGTGGTCCTGTGATGCCCCAGGGGAAGACTGCACCAGCTGAAGACATTCTGTGTCCTTGAGAGCCAAGTAGCAATAAAAAAAGTAGAGGTTCACCTTGAGGGAAAGGTCAAACTCCTTAACCCACTCTACCCACAATCCTCTTCAACATAAAGATCCTCATCAGCACAAGACCTTGAAGTAATTCTCTCGCTCTTTTGTGGCTCAGTTTTCCCATCTATAAAATAGAGGTGGCTATAAAAAGTCTTACCCCGTAGGGTATTGTTGTGGCCAGTGGGTCAGTGTGAATAATATGCCTGAAACTGTGTAGCATGTGGTAAATGCTGTTCATTTAAAATTATTTTTACACGTGTTTTTTATTTTGCCTCTGATAACTGTCTCCTCTGTTGAGTGAAATGCTGTTCATTGTTTCACTACCATGTTTTCTTTTTGTTCATTCTTATTATTATGCAAACAATACTCATTTTATTATTACAAAACAATACAAATAAATCTGAATCATGTCCAAACTCAGTGTCTCATTGACAATTCATACTCTCTAGCTTTATCTGGCTTATTAGTTTATTTTATTTACCATTCTAAGTAATATCAAATGTGTGGAAAAGTGGCAAGACTGATGCAAAGAATTCTACTACAATCCTTTCTCAGATTTCCCAAATGTTATTATATGTGCTGTATATTTTCCCTTTCTTTATGTGATATTTGTTGAAACATTTGACATTAAGTTGCAGACAGAATGATGTTTTACCCTTAGATGTTTGAGCATCAATTGCCTAAACATAAGAACATTCTTTTGAATAACCACAATATAACTGTCAAAATTAAGAAATTATCATTGATATAATACTGCTATCTAATCTATAGACCTTATTTAAAAATTGCCGACTATCTTAATAATATCCTTTTTAAAAATGATGAACACATTTTTCATTTCTTCATTGAATAAGTGTAAGATGCACCACATGATGTTTAATATGTAGGTCCGTAAACACTACAGGTAAGCAATTTAATTTAATATATCAATCCCCTTCCACAGTTACATTTAAAAAAATATGAATGGAGAGAATACCTAAAATCTACTGTTCTAGCAGATTTTAATCTGTGTATAATATTATTAACTATTGCCCTCCCGCTATGTATTAGAACTCTAGCTCATGCAGTTTCAAGTTTATACCCATATAATTGAAAAAAAAAGGAAAATAAATATAAATCATATTCTAAAGAACCCACCTCTTCATGTTACACCAGCATAAGCTTTCAACATTTTAATTTTGGGGCACATTCAGATCACAGCAGTTTCCAACTGGTGATTTTCTAAGTCTAGCATTTTTTAAAACTGTTATTTGGCTCTCCGGTATAAGGAAGAGCATTCCTCCCTCCTCCACTTGAGTTTAGATTCCTATGATCTCAGGCTTATGGACTTTCATATTTATGTGTTTGTTTTGATGCTCAAATCGAATGGGGACTGGGGATATAATGGGGACTGGGGATATAGCTCAGTGGAATAAGCGCCTGCCTAGCAAGCACAGGGTCCTGAGTTCGATCCCCAGTACCGACAAAAAAATAAATAAATAAATAAATAAATAAATAAATAAAGTTGATGCTCAAATCGTACCGCTCATCGTTTTCCAAGTGCATTTCACAAACTATGTCCTCTAGAAGCTCGGTTCCGGCCACTTACATAAAAATGTAGCCCCTTCTTCACGCTCCTCGGTTCACTTCTACGCCCTTGATGCTTAGCTTGACATCAAAGGACCTCAGTTCATTCTATTCAATGCATAAATAGATGGAAGAAAGAAAAACAATGCTTAAGCTTCTACCAATCTGTTTTGATCCCTTTAAGGGGCCTACCTTCAACTACCAGAAAGGGAATTTGCTATGAATGTTCATAGTAGACCACTGCAAGTATTGCAGTAACAAAGCCAAGCTAATATGGATTCAATCGTTGACATGTTTGAACTTAGCACAAACATTTCCCCCATGTCGAAGGCTGCCTGCCAACTCTGATCTCATATCCTTAGAGTTTCTTTACTAATAATTTGATGTGGTGTTGTTTTCTCTACTAGTTCTTCATTCATTAAGAATTTTTCTGTCCACATGTGAGGTGAAAGGATGCAGTCAACACTTCCATTAGAGGTAGCAAGTCTCATCATAAATACCTGGACCCTTGATCAGGAAGCCTAAGTTTTGTTTCCTGTCTAAGTTTCTAGATCTGTGACTCTGAGTTGGTTGTGTTGTCTTGTTGGTGTTTGTTCCCTTTGTTTTGGAATAAAACTCAGGGTATCTGTGATGTAAACATGTATTGCAGTCTAACTGAAGTGACCTAAGTACGGTCACTTTGAAACTGTCCTGCCAGCTTTCTGGAGCACCTTGACACTTGTCTTTCTATGGGTCTGAGATATCTTTCCTTTCCTCTATGCCTCTTTATTGACACATCTCACCTGATCTTTCAGAATTCTGCTCATTTACCACTTTCCTGTGTGTGGTCTCCTAGAGTAACATATGATATTCCTCCAGATCTCTATTTTGGTAAGACATGACAGAAAATGTACCCTGGGATATGCACGTCCTGTTTGCAAGTTAAACACTGAGTGCCTCCTCTAGATTCCACCTGAATTTTCTCTTCATAGCCTTGGAAGCAATGCACATTAATTTTTTGTATAATAATGATATACAAAAATTGTTCTTTGTATAATAGTGTTCCTTTGAGTTATACCTTAATTTTTCTGACTGTGAAAGCATGCTTTAATTCCCTCAAGTTCCCCCTCTCAGACAAAGCTATACTCCAAATATTTGCATATAGCACCTATGCCATGCCTGGTTCACCCTAACTTAGATTTCTTCAAGGAAAGGAGGAAACTTTTGTAGATGACAAATGGACTCTATGTTGTTCAGCTTTCCTGTTGCTGGGACACAATACCCACCACCTATGACTTAAAGGAGGAGGGATTTAATTTGGCTCATGATTTCAGAGGATTCAGTCCACGTTTTCCTGGCTCCACGGCAGAAACGTGATAGCAAAGGGCTTGGCAGAGCTGGGCTACTCAGATCATGGCAGCTGGTAAGCAGAGGAGGGGAACAGTGCCAGAAAGGAAGGGACCAGAGGGCAGATATTATAGTCAAGTTCATGCGTCCGAGACCCACTCAGACACACTCAGAATTGCGCATTATTAACCTGATGACTATTTCTTAATCTAGGCATGTTGACCTACCCCAGTTAAAGGTCAAAATAAACTCCTTGTCAATTTGAAAAGCAGTTACATCTTCTTAAACCATCCTTATCCTCCAAATGAGAATAACAGCAAGTTCACAGTTCTACCTAAAATGAAACAACTATCTTGCACACAACTGAAAATGCATTAATTTCCTTACTAATTCCTCAACAGTTCCAGAATTTTTCAAACATTCTAGCCAAAGTCTCTTCTGAAACTTGAGGCAAATACTTAGCTGTGAATCTCTATAAAAATAAAAACAAGTTCGGTAATCCCATGGTACAATGATACAGTGTAAACTTCCCCATTGCAAAAAGGAGGGATAGGGGAACAAGAAAAAATGGGACCAAGGCAATAAAAAACCATTAATTCCTTTAGTCCATATCTGGCAACCTGGGCAATGGTTGTGAGATGGCAGTTCCAGAAGGTTTGAGTGGCCCCATACTTACAGGTTGTAGCACAAACCATCTCTCTTTTGAGCTGGTTCCATTCATGGACTGCAGCTTTGCTCAGCAGACGTTCTATGTTCCTGGCATCTTTGAATTCCTAGAGTTTCCTCTGCACCTTTGGCTTTATTCCCACAGATTCACATGCATGCCTGACAAAGTCACACTGCTTGTCACTTGAAACTTGGGTTGAAGCCTCCTTGGTTGTACAGCTCTTGCATTCTGCATGCCTGAGCAACAAGCAATACATGGGCCATGCCATGATCTATTGCCAGTGTGAACCATAGCCAGGCCCCTTTGGACTATGCCTGCAGCAGTCCCTGTTTGCCTGAATAGATGATCATGGTGAAATACATCCAGGGAACAACTGAACCCATTCCTCAGTGGCCTTTCTCTAGGAAGGGGACCAGGTACTCTCTTTTCAAATTAAAAATTTACATTTTTGCACAGTTGAACCTGATATAAGTGGGTTGCTGTGGATTACTGAGATTCCCCTAAAGGCAGCTTTCTTCTTGTCTCTGTTCAAATGACTTGCTTTCTTTAAATAGCACTAATTTCTTCAGCATGCACACCACCTTTGACCCTAACTTTACACATGGTTCCTTTTGGGACCAAACTCAAGTTTTTCAAATTTTTCTGCTATACTGTTCACCCCTGATTTTCACTGTAAATCTCCCGAAAGCAGTCAGCAGTACCCCTGCCACAGCCTGAATGTGGGGCTGACTTGAAATTTCCTAAGGCAGATCATGGCCCTGAGTCTCAGTCACCTTTAAAGTCTCAGGTCATGGGCAAAATGTAGACAAACATTTTTGTCAAAATGTAACACATGAGGCCTCTAGTCCAAATGCCAATAGCATTCTTGCTATCAACTGAAACATCCTGAACCTGGCCTTTGCTGTCTACATTCCAGTCTTTTGAGTTGTAACTAGAATCACACAGAAGCACCCTAATGGGGGTCTGCTTATAGCAGTTTATGGCTTCACTAGCTGACATCTCCAAAACTTTACAAGCTCCTGCAAATCAGTTTTAAAGGCTTCTGAATAACATAATCAGATGTGGTCAGAGAAACAACCCCACTCACAGTACCGATTTTCTGTATTAGTCAGTTTTTTTCTCTGCTGGGACGCAATGCCCCAAACTCACAGCTGAAAGGAGGAGAGGTTTAATATTGCTCATGGCTTTAAGGAACTCAGTCTATGATCAGTCGTCTCCAAGGGAGAAACATCATGACGTAAGTGTGTGGCACAGCTGGGCTGCTTAGTTCATGGTGACGAGGCAGTACAGCAAAGGAGCAACAGCAGGGAGGAAGGAACCAGGGACCAGACATATACCGCAAGGTCATGCTTCCATAACCTACACAGACTCACCCAGAAGTGTGTGTTCCTAATCCCTGGGCATTTCTTAATTTAGATATGTGGACATATACACCTGAGCAGCACAGACTGTAAAGGCTAGAACATGTACATTAAAATAAAAAAAAAGTGAACAATATTTCAATCAGGAACTTTTAAAAAAGAAGTCATGTTAAACACATTAAAACTTTACTTTGGTTTCACATTGCCAACATTGCAATATTCACACTCCTTCACCTGATCATAAGCTTTTAAAACCAACTCTATCCTGTTTGACATATCTTCTATCTTTCCTCTCAATGCAACCTGGGTCGCAGCTACTTGAATCTTACTGTTCTCTAACATACCTCTTTCTCAGGAATGTTGTTTCTGTCCTTTCATTTTTCATTTTCATTTCATTTTCTGCTTGAAAAATTCTTGCCTTACTAAAAAAGTCACATTTTCTGGGAAACCCTCTGAAATCATCCTCCCATCAGTAGGTTGTTCACTTTTTTGAAACTTCCTCAGTAACTGCAGTGATCAAGGGCCTGTGGTCTTCTGATCTGGAGCCCCAGGGTAGAAATATTGCCTGATGCAAAGTGGACACTTATAATATTTCTGAAGGAAGGACAGTGGAACAATGTGGAAGGCAGTTAGTTTTCACCACATACTTGTAGAATCCGGGGTTAACGTCACAAATTTTGAACATATTAGGTCTTTTAATTTTCACAACTACTTACAGTAAATGTTATCGTTAATTTTATACTAAAGACATTGAGAGTGAGGGAGTGAGTCATTTGTCCATGGTCACTCACCTGTTAAGCAAAGAAAATCATATATAACCCATGACCTCTCCAACATATATTATCATTTCTAAAGTCTTTCATACATGGAATGTAAATATTAAAATTTCTATTTATTTTTCTTTGTCTCTGGGCTAGATATGAAGACACAAAAGTGATAATCTTGGTTTTGCTGCTTCTTATCTATATGACTTTGAGTGACTTTTAAAGGAATCAACTCAGGTATCTGCTCCTTTAAAAGGTGTTTCCTGAATCCCCAGCCTGGATAAAATGTCTTCCTTCTGTCCTCCAGTCATAACCCATCAGTATCTCTAGTACTGATTCAAATAATCATTGCTTTCGTTGTCAACTTTTTCTACTGAACTGTTTTTTCCTTAAGAGCTGGAGACTGTCTTTGCTTTGAGCCTAGTCCAAGAACTAGCTCAGAGTAGATACCCATTCTTTTTTTTTTTTTTGCGGTACTGGGGATCGAACTCAGGACCCTGTGCTTGCTAGGCAAGCGCTTATTCCACTGAGCTACATCCCCAGCCCCTACCCATTCATTTTTATTGAATTTAAAAATATTTGAAATAATAAAATTCATTTTCCTGTCTCAGTCTCAGTTTTCCATTCTGAAGAAGCAAAGGTAGGCTGGATCAGGGCGGGCACAGATGGGGATATGTCCTGCTTCTTTCTCTTCTCTGTGTGGAACAGACACTGCAGGTCAGTTATTCACTGTGTTCTAGGCAAACTACAAAATCCCCCTCACTGAAGGATACACACACGACTAGCAGACTGCACTGCCCCCCATAGTTTAGCTGCTCCCCACCCTGTCAGAAGGAAGCGAGGGTAAGATGCTCTCTGAAGGTGTGCTGCAGGGGAATCGTAGATGTTATTTGCCACTATGTCACGCCTGACCCTTCATCATCACATTCCTGATGTGACAGGTGATTTAGCATCCCAGGCGGGAAAAGGACCAGTGGATGAATTGGTCCTCTGTGCATGGCCACTGGGCAGGAAATTAATAAGAATACTAGCTGACATGATCTATGGTACTCTAAGCTCATTATGCCTGATTAGCTTCCAGCCCTTCACTCCCTCTGACAGCTACAGAGCCTCGGGGTTTCCAATGGCGGCCACTTCCCATGCTCTAATTGATTGCTCGGTCTCCAACCATGAAACCGGAGCCTCCCACAGACTTGTCAGAAGGACTGGAGGCTTTTCTGCATCATGTTACCTTCTTGTTTTGGGCAGTTGGAGAGTGAGCTCCTGGGTTGTCTAAGTGGTGCTGACAGTCAAGGCCTTTGAATTCAGGAAGCAAAATTTGAAGGGATTAATATAGTTCAGTTGATCAAGTTCTTATCAACTACTTAATTACTATATGCAGACATCTATATCCAATGCAGAGATGGCCACAGAAGTAGATCATACGGTGCTGAAAACAGGGGGAAGCATTTTAAAATTATTTTATCAAACACTTAAGATGTATGAACATTAAGGTGGACAACAGGACCAATCATATGTTATACCCTCGTTCAATCCAAATTCAGTTGTATGTCTCCACTCTTACACATATTCTCAAAGCATCTACTCTACCTGCTCAGACCTGCTATGTCCTCAATCTTGAGCTAAGCCCCCTGCATCATCCCCGGTCATCATCAACACCGACTCTCGCGACAGTGAAACATACAATTCTTTTTCTTATTTATTTCAGCTTTTGCTTTCTTGCCTTCTTCCCTGCCACAGTTTACTGTTTTTTTGTTTGTTTGTTTGTTTTGTCCTTTTGAGACAAGGTCTCACTGTACAATTCAGGCTCACTTTGTAGCTCAAGCTAGTCTCGAACTCACAGTGATCCTCCTGCCTCAGCCTCCTGAGTGCTGGGATCACAGGCATGTGCCACCATGCCTGCATTTCACCACAGATATCCTACATTTGTCCTTGTAAGGAAGATAGAGAGGCTGAGATTTCTATTTCAATACAGATGGATGAGAAAATGAACAGTGAGGAAAAGTAATTTAAATATGACTGGAAGCCTTTGTAAGAGTAACTCTTATCAACATAACCCACTCAGTGAACTCAGTAGAGAAGGTCATTGGTGAACCCTGTCCAATAGACAGCTGTGGAGTTACTACCTGCTACAGTAGAGAGGGACGCAAAGCCCAACAGTGCTGCCTTAAAATGCTTTCCTCCATCCCACTCACAGGGTCAGGTTCTCCATCTATACTGACTGAAACTGTAGCTTTCAACATATTCTGCAAGCTGTAAAGTACATGTAAATGCTAATAATTTTTTTTTTTCGGTACTGGGGATCGAACTCAGGACCCTGCACTTGCTAGGCAAGCGCTTATTCCACTGAACTATATCCCCAGCCCCCTTTGCTTTTGAGTTTTTTTTTTTTTTTTTTAAGTTTTTTTTTTTTTTTTTGTTTTTTGCGGTACTGGGGATCGAACTCAGGACCCTGCGCCTGCTAGGCAGGCGCTTATTCCACTGAGCTATATCCCCAGCCCCCCCTTTGCTTTTGAATCTAGGTTAGGTCTAGCTTCACTGTAGCCTCATAGAAAAGGGCAAATTCTTACTCTTCTCCCTGAGCTGATGACCATGCTCAGGAGACTTCATTAGTGACTCTGTGGTACTTGCCGAATCCAAGCTTGGCTCAAGAATGGTGGGGTCTGGAAATACTCAGGGTTTTAGAACCAGTTAGACATGATTTGAACAGCATTTAAAGAATACTAACCAGGCAGACAAGCATGGATTCCTCCACACTGTCTCTCAGTGACCTCCTAAGAAGTCAATATTCAAAATAGTGGGAAGAACATTGTTCTGGGTAGATTCTATGGATTTCAGCCCTCTGACTGAAAGGAAACCAGAGCTCCATGTTTCCTCACATTGCTGGGTCTCATGTTATAAGCATGGCATTCTGGCCCAAATTTCACTCCATTTTCAAGACATTTTTTCTAAATACTTTAAAATGCTATTTTTCTGTCTCTCTTTCCAAGGGCCCAGGGAGGGTACAGTGGTTTGCTTGCTGTGTAATCCTAAGTGAGTCACTTTGTGTTTTTGAAGCTATTTCCTCACATACAAAGCGAGAATTAAGATATTTACACTGCCTTCCTGCTGACACTGTTTGCAGCATTGAAGGAGTAAGAGAAGGAAGGCCTCATCAAACCCTAGGACACACAGGGAGTCTTTGTCATCAGGGTGTCTGGAGGATAGAAGGATCCTTGCTGACTTTTCACATCAGCACCAAGGTCTTCAAAGTCAAGTTGACACATACAGATGGACAAGCCCATCTTAACACTCCTGCTGGACAAGAGCAAGCAGACACAGAGCCCCACTGACCCCCTTGGCCCTGTCCCAGCCACTTTCTCAGAGCACATCTCTCTGGTGTTGGGCAACTTGTAAGCAGAACTGATCTCTTGTTCTTGTTTTGCATGTAGTCATAAACTTGCTTAAGGTATAAAAGTTGAAAACTTAATCTCGACCATCAATAACAAGAACAGTTTAATGTTGAGCGATTCAGCAAAATATTACTAACAGTTTTTATGATTATAATTCTTATGACTATGGGCCCTAAACAAATTTACCTTGCTTTTCTGATATTTCTCTGTTCTATAGATACCCAAGCAAAAAGTTGTTGTCCTACTTTACCGGAGGAGAAAGGAAGAGCTTTAATTACAGGAAGTCTAGATCCCATTTATAATCAAAGCACACACACCTTATATGTATATTATAGAAAGAGTTCATTGTTTAGGGTTTTTTTGTGTCAAAAATTTTCAGCATAGTTTCATGTCCTGCACATCTCACTGCCTGTGGGGCTTCTCACTCTTTGGAAAAATGAATTTTCAAACCTGAGAAAAAGTATAGTACCTTCCCAAAACAACAGAGCTCTTAGTTGTAACTCTAGAAGTAGATATTTCTTTGAATTTCTAACAAGTTAAAGGTCTTAAAACTGACTTTCATTGTGTAAGAATACACTTGTTATGCTGTGCATTTGGTTGTATATAAAAGAAATTTAACTAATAAGACAAAGAGAATAGGATTTTTCCTCTCAAGTAATAACACACCCAGAGGCAGACGGCCCAGAGTTAGTGTGAGGGCAACACATCCCTATTTGGGACTCTGCGTGGCTGATGTTATGTGACAACTTGGCTCACCTGTGTTTTTCTGTTATTCAGTCATGTGCTGATTTCACATCTCCTTTGGAGATGTGATTGAATTCAGTAATCAGTTCAATTTCTGTAAAGAGGCTTATCTTCTTGACTGAGCAGGCCTGATATGATGCACTAAATTGGTGTCAGAACAGACTGAGGTGGCCCTGCAGAAGCCTCATGTCACCTGTGGACAGTGGATGACAGCCCACCCTGTACCCTGGGGTTCTGGCCTGCTCTCCCTGATGGCTGCCTTGCAGGCGTCATTGTGTCATCCAGGCCCGCAGCCACACAGGAAACCCACCCACCCACTGGGACCTGCCCAGCATCTGTCTCTTTGTCCTTGGTTCTGCTTTTCTGCTGGAACCGTGACTGATTCAGAGCAGCACTCCTGCCCCTTCTCTGGTGTGTATCATCCTTAGTGCTGTGAGAGCTCCGGAACTGCTAGATATGGTGGCTGTACCCCTGGTAGGAGGTAGGAGAAATGAAAACATCACAAACCAACACATCCGTCCCATGTTACACCGTCTAGCCTCTCTCTCTCTCTCTCTCTCTCTCTCTCTCTCTCTCTCTCTCTGTCTCTTTCCAGTCTCAGTCTCTGTCCTTGTCTCTGTCTCTCTGTCTCTCTGTCTCTCTTTCTCACTCACTGTTTCTCTCTCATTTTTGTACTGGTGATTGAACCCAGGACTTTCACATCAAACTAAACTTCTAACCCTTTTTATTATTTTTTTTAATGTTGGAATGAGTTCTCAATGGTTTTCTAAGGTAGGATTTGAACTTTCAATCTTCCCGTCTCAGGCTTCCAGATTGCTACGATTATGGGTCAATGTGATTTTTTTTTAAAAAAAAAAAAGAGGAAAACCTACCAGGCATGATGACACAGATCTTTAATTCCAAACTCTAGAAGACTGAGGCAGATTCATAAGCTCATAGCCAAACAGGGACAGTTTAATAACGTCTCAAAAAAAAAAAAAAACCCTACTCAACAACTTTACTCATACTTCATTGGCTAGGATATGGACACATGATTGGTCCTTCTTGGAGTCAGGCAGAATGCTTTCAATTGGGCATGGTGTGGTCCTACGTGAAATTGGGGAGGAGGGCTGCTAGTAAGGGGAAGGGAATATAAACATTGGCTCAGTAACCATCGAAGACTTTCTAAATTCCTTTATCACATCAAGAACCAAAACTGTGCATTTTAGATCACAGAGTTTCTTCTGTAATTATAGAAAAACTGTTCCCTTCCCTGTGGCAGCTGGGCCCCGAGGCTTATTGCCTCAAGGGGCAAGAGTGGTTGTGTGGACAGGGTGAGCCCTGAAGACTCACCCCTCCTTTCTTGAGAGTCTCAGAAGCTGTGAAATAGAGGCAGGAATGCTGGCCCTGTGAGCAGAGGTTGTTGGTGTTCACTGAGTACCATGGAGAAGGGAAGCACTGTATTTACTCTAGATTTAGGACTCTAAAAGCAGGCAGAAAGCAAACTCTTTAACTCAGAACATAGAGGCAGAGGGAGGATTAGAATTTGGCTTTTCCAGAGCACCTGCATTCCCCATGTAGCATGAGCACATGTCCCGACTTTCTCCCATGGCCCTGAGAATGCATAAGAAGTGCCTGAAATGAAGGCAGTAAGGTTTCCCCAGGGCCTTGTGCAGAAGGCTGGTATCCAGAACAGAATGGAGCCTGAGGCAGAGACAGGAAGGGAGGCATCCTCAGCACAGCACTTGAGATAGCAGAGAGAAGGCTGAGCTCGCCAGGAGGTGCCTTGGCCCGGTAAAGCTGGGAGGATCAGGGTTGGATGAAGATGGAGGGAGAGACCATGCACATGCGCGGAGACAGAGAGAGAGAGAGGCAGAAAGATGGAGAGCTGGAAGTGAAGTCATCCAGTCTCAGTCCTCAGTAGCAGGGAATGGGAATATGCCCAGGCAGAGGAGCCATTTCCAGCAGCAGTGGCAGCGGCCAGCCAAGGGGGCAGCTTCTCGTAGCCCAACCACAGAAGAAGCTGCCAGTGATCCAGCTCCAACACCAAAAAACAAACGAAAGAAGAGCAGGAGAAAAGAGCCAAAATATGAGTGATAGATTCCAGTTTTACCAAAGGAAAGCCAAGCAGTAGTCTCAAAGGACTGTTAAATCCTCCTAAAAGCTATAAGGACAGCTAGTTAGACTAGAATATAGTCTCTTGCAACCCTCCAACCACCTTCTGGATGAAGCTCTATTAGTACTTAACTCATGAGAGTTCAGAAAAGATGAATGTATTTCTTCGGGTATGTGAACCACAGAGTTATCGTGCAACCAGCTACCTGCAAAATGAAAATGAAAACCTTGCCCTCCTGCCAATAACAAAGAGGCAGGGTGTACTTAATATACTAGCTTAATTTCAATAGTCTGTGTGCACTGGTGGGCAGTATCTATGGAAAGCAAGATCCTGCAGGGGCAAGAGGAGAAAGGTGGGAAGAAGCACACCCAGGCACAAGCAGATCGCCACATTTCTACCCCGAATCCTCCCTCCCTCCCTTACATTTGGGACTATATCACCCTGTTTCCTTTCCCTCATAATGTATCACAATACTATTGATATATGTTTACAGTGTTGTTTACATCTCTAGAAAGATAAGAATCACATCTGATTTATTTATAATGCAGATATATGAGATGCGTGTAAAAATTAATTAATGATGATCATTACTTCCCTGGGGCCCTAGAGACTCACTTTATATACACCCAACATAGCCAATCCATAGGTGGACATGTTGTTAGTCAAAGAAAATGGCACTATGAAATACATTTCTTTCTAAAGTCTCTGTACACTAGTGCAACTTGCTAATTTCATTTTATTTTTCAAACCCGATCAATCATTAGCATTTCCAAAAATATCAACTTTAAAGTATTCATGAATCAGAATTCAGATATATGATCTATTTTGTCTTTTAGTATAATACCTATACTTTGTTATGAAACAAAGTAAAACATACTCACTCCAAGAGTTGCATATCTTTTAGCCTTGCTTTATGTATCTATTTTCTAAGTTCTTTCTTGTTGTTCTTGTTCTTTCTAAGTTCTTTCTTGTTTTCTAAGTTCTTTCTTATTAGGGTGTGTGTGTGTGTGTGTGTGTGTGTGTGTGTGTGTGTGTGCGTGTGCATGTATGTGTGTGTTGCAATGGGTATGCCATGAGTCTTCTTTATACCTAAGAACAACCATGGCCCATTGTAAAGAAGATGAAGAACAGTTTTCCCCCAAAAAATGTGTGCCATGGTTTGATATTTGTGTCCCCCCAAAATTTGTATGTCAGAACCCAATACACAATGTGGTAGTGCACCTTGATCTTTGACTCCCCAAACTTCAGAACTATGAACATTGAATTTCTATTGTTATAAATTACCTAATATAACGAATTTTGTTATAACACTCCAAATGGAAGAAGACAATGTGTGTATACATGTGTGTTTTATACATACACACAATCAAATGCACACATTTGTATGTTTTATGTACATATAAAGTGATATTCATGTGTGTCACACCCACATGCATGTGTGTATGTGAGGTACAGTATTATATAAAGAATCTTAGCCATAAGTCAGAGACAGAAGGTTCCTGAAGATTAACGGTCCACTCCCTCATTTTAGACTTGAGGAAACAGCAGCCCAGAGCACTCATGGGCTTTCTGCAGATCAGACTGTCCAAGGCCAAAGCTATGCTCTGCACACAATGCTCTTGACTTTTCTTGACAGCCATTAGCAGAATCTTCTCTGTGTTCTTTAAATGTACCTTTTGTCTGGTGGGAAACACTTCTCATATGACAATCTTAAACACATGCCATTCTTAGCATGTCATGATAAGAATATCTCATCTTGGGACCTATCAGGGAGAGAGCTCATCCCCTCACAGGAGAGGTCACCATGCTCTCCTCTAGGCTTCATCGTGCTTACAGCAGGAAATTAGAAAAGTTCTCATGCCAAAATTACTGTGCTGAATTACAAAGTCAGACAGAGCTGCTACTAGAGGCTGTCTGTGGGCTGCGGAGGCAAGAAAAGGAGAGTGGGGGAGGGGGAGAAGGCTTATGCCTTGTCTGCTTATGGATGGGGAAATGGGAAGGGAAATAACAAAGCTAGTGCAAATGAGAGACAAGATATGAGAAAAGGGGTGGGGAGACAGAGAGGGGAGGGGAGGGGAGAGAGAGAAAGAGACCCGAAGGCAGAGACATATAGAGCATGTCAAAAAGTCAGAGACAGGCTACAAGTTTACTTTTAAGCAGGATTATTAGTTACCTTTACAAATAAAATGTTTGATACACTTTTTTAAACTTTTCAGATGAAGTACATCCATATTTGAGACAGAAGTTCCAGTTGTTAGTCTAAAAAGGTATTGTACACAAGTTTTCTTGTAGTTTCAGACTTTTGTAGTACACTGGCACCTTGGAAACAAAGACAGAAAGAAGAAAAGCAGGGAGGAGAAAGTAGATGACATAGAGGAGAGCCCAGAGCTAAAACAAGATGCAGAGAAACAGACATAGAAATCTAAACAAAGAGAGGGCTGTGGAAAGAGCCTGCTTGGACTAAGGATTGTACACTAGAGCTCTGCTCTTTGTCTGCAGAAGTGAAGAAGGCGGGATGCCTGAAAAAGGGAACCCTAAAATAACAAAGGCCAAAAGACTTCCCTGGGTGAAGCGTTTTGAGTGGAGATGGAGTTAGGACTGTGGAGAGGGCCTTCTTTTAAAAAATGGGTTGGAGAAGTTCTCCTCAGTGGATGAATCCAAAGAAAGTGTGAGAAACCTCTTTTTCTTGAGGTTTATCACTTGTACTACAATCTCAGCTGGCATTAGGGACTGAATTGTGTCCCTCTAAAATATGTATGTTGGAGACCTAATCTGAAATGTGACTGTATTTAGGGGTAGGGTCTGCAGGGAGGAATTAGGGTTCAATTGTCATACAGTGGATGCCTAATATGATATCTGATAGAATTTACATTTTTATAAAAAGAGACACCAGAGTTCTCTTTCTTTCTTCCTTCTTTCCTTCCTTCCTTCCTTCCTTCCTTCCTTCCTTCCTTCCTTCCTTCCTTCCTTCCTTCCTTTTCTCATCTCTATCTCTCTGTCTCTGTTCTCTCCCTCTCCCCCAACCCTTCGAGAGAAAATGCCATGTGACTGTCACACTCACGTTCATATGGACAAATACATAATCTTTAGCAATGCAACTTCCCAAAGGTCTCACACCAGAAAGTGGCACAGGCTGAACCTCTGGTATCCGTTCAGTGATGCTTTTAGCCAAAAAGACTTCTTCTCTGGGAAGAACTTAGGGTTACCAGTTCTTTAAATTTATCTGAAAAATAAAATGTGTTTCTTTAATGCTCAGTGTGATCATAGCCAGGAATTTTTGGCAAAGACTTTTATCATCACAATATGTTCTAGTCTAGTAATGGGCTGAAAGGGGCAGTGGAACACGACATCCATCCATAATGTGTGGGGTGTGTAGGGCAGAGCAAGAAGAGGGGCAAGCAAAGCCCCTTTGGAGACAAGGACACCGCATGAACCAGTGGAAGTTACATCAAACAGAGAGGAAGGCTGTCAAACTCCTGGAATGTCAGAGAAATCCAATACTTGAGCTTTAAGGCACAATAACTTAGAAGTTCAGGGCAAGAGAAAAGATGACAGCTGATACCGTAGTATATCTTTGACGGGACAATAAAATAAAATGAGTGTATACTGCATGTTGAGAATTCAAGGTTTTAAAGAAAGAGAATTTTGGCAATGACTAGTGACTTAGCTACACAATGAAAATCTTAGCCATTAATTGATACAAATACTTTTCATTTGACTCCAGGGCTGACAGATTCAAAATGCAATTTCTAAATCTGGGTTTATCAAGTAAGTTGTTAAATCAACAATACATTTTCTCCTTTTGTTTCACCTCCTGTCCCTCACTCTTTCTTCCGAGAATCACTTCTCGTATAAACTATTTGCACACAAGACTTCATCTCAGATCTGGCCTTTGGGGATATCCAGGTTATGACAGCTACAGGAGAGATCCTAGAATATGGACCATGAGGGCGAGATTTGCGGGGGTTAATCTTAGATTCCACTGTCTTGTAGGCCATAGCTGCTGACCTAGGCCACCCTTCCACAAGGAGATACAGTGAGATTTCCAGTGGACTCTAAACTGTATTTCCACCTCTTCATCTTGGGCTACCTTCCTTATTACTGCACCAACAGTCAAGGGAGGGAGACACTGTACTTGTCAGCACAAAGGACTCTGCATGTAGTGAGGCAGCAGTGTTGTTCCATAAAGCGGTGGCAGGGACAATGTATCTGGAACCTGGCGGATTCACCAAGGTGACCCTTGATACTTTCACGCATGGTTATAACATTGAGTAGGCAGCTGAAGTAACCACGCACAAAAGCTATCCAAGGTTTAGGCCCCTTAGGGGTGATTCTCTGGGAATGTCCATCAAGAAAGCACCCTAGACCCTCTGAAGTATTGGCTAAGCATGATGGGAATCTACATCAGGGGTTGGAGGAGAGACGTAATGGATGCTGACGGAGGCTTCAGATAGTTGTGACTCTCATTTGCTTCAGTTATAGAGCAGTAGCTGTCTACCTTTCTGAAGGAGGTGAACTTATGAGAAGGTATAAGGAAATCAGAGTGACGCTCAGGGTGGATTGTGTTATACACCTCTTCTGAGTCACTTCAAGCTTTCTCAGCACCACTTCGTTCAGCTGCTGCAGGACAAGCAGTTCAATCTATAGGAAAGAGCATTACTTTAATCAGTAAGCCAGGAGAGGTCTATGTTTGAGTGAGCTGATTTCCATGGGGCTATGCTTGACCAGTGAGATGGAACTCCAGGGAATAATTCTTCCTCCATCTCCCCCTTTTGAAGCTAGTTCTTCAATGCATGGTTGAAGGCTCCTGGGGAGTCCTGAGAGGACCCAGTCATGCATGCCGTATTGGTTTCCTCTTGGTGCTATTTGCCTTGTTCCCCACTCTGGTTTCCAGGAGCCAATCCCAAATAAACCATCTGCCCAAAGGCTGTTGTTCTGTTTTATTGTTTTGCTACTCTATACCTTGTTTATCTCTGTGCCATTTCAACCTTCATAATAGAGCTCGAAGGCGATGCCTGCCGGCATTCATACAGCTCTTGCATTCTTTAGTGCTTGTGTGCTTTTCATTACATCATGAGTCATTGTTTTCTTTTATTAGCACGCATTAGACACACACCTTGATTACACTAATTGTGAGCTGTTGGTACATGTACACAACACATGGTAATTCTTTTTTGCATATCCTTCCCCTCCTTCTTCCACCTCTTGGGTCCCTTTCTTCTTGCAAAAGAGCTAGCCATCTGTTTTCTGTTATATTTCATTTTGCTCTTTAATTTCTTTATATTCTGAGTTTTTCATATAAGAGAAATCATTCGATATTTAACCTTGTGTATCAGAAGTGGTCTCTATGTCAACAGGTAAATGGATAAAGAAAACGCTGTATTTGTACACAAGGTAGTGCTAGTCTTTCACAGAGAAGGATAAAATCAAATCATTTGTAGGAAGATGGATGCACTTTGAGACCATTACGTTAAGTGAAATGTATCAGACACACAAGCCTAGGTCTTGGTGTCGGCTTTTGGGGAAATTCAGACTAAAATAATGTGATCTGGCATTGTCTTCTAATTACACTGGTTAATTAATCTCATGATACTATTTAAAGTAAATAATATAGTATTAGATTTTATTTATTTATTTTGGAGACTGATTTTCAATCATGAAAATTTGAATAATTCACATTCACACTTATATTATTCACAAATTTTTACATCTCACTTATAGTTTGCAAGAAGTGTTGCTTTTATTAATTTCTTTCTGTGTATTCGTATCATCAGACTTTTGTCTTTCTATGACTGATTCTCAAAATAATGATATTTCACTGTTCTCATAGGAGCTTAGGTGGTTAATACCTAGATGGGTGAGTAATCTTTGATACCATTTGTATTTGCTGTGAATTTTTTCCTATTCCGGTGTTTACTTTCTAAATCAGTAAGTTTCAGAAAGAATGATTTGTTTTATATTTAAAAGTTTAATAATAGGGGATAGTTAATGAGATAGGATTATATGTACTGAAATAAATGATAATAGCGTCTAAAACTGTAATTATAATCAGCAAATTATATTTCTAGTACAACACTGAATGAAAAAAGAGAATACAACCTGTATTATATTGACAGTAATAACTACATAAATGCTGACAGTTATCATTTCAAGATAGAACAGCTATAATACCCTAGTCTTGGGCTCAATGACCAAAAATAAAATATTTAAAATCTTATCTAAAACTGTTATATTCTTTAAAAATAATTTTTTAAAAGAGTTAACCACACAGTTTTTCATGCTGGATAAACTGATGTAATTTAAATGTCATCATGCCTGTTTTTTCCATGGAGTTGGTGACACGCAGGGCTTTGTTCTTTCATGTGGAGAAAGTCACACTTTGTTAATAATAACAACCCAGTCTCTTGAGAGGTTGCTGAGCAAAAGCACAGGGCTTTGTAATGCTGGGCCCTGGCCCTGGCTCCAGGATATTCATAGAACGTTTCACGGGACACTAAAGGCACAGTGAGTTTGCCTTCTTTCATGGTCTTCTCAAACACATGTACTTGCTGGAGCTTAAAGTCTTACATTTGTAAAAGCCATTAGGGTCGATTAATGCAGACAAATGATTGAAATTGGGACATTGGGAGGTGCAACACCACACCTCGTACCATTTATGAGCAGGAAATGAGCAACAATTAGATTGGGGAGGCTGGAAAACACCCCACCAGCTCTGCCTGCATGGGGTCAGCCTCAGGAAAGCTCCACAGGAGTGTAACAGGAGAAGGGCCGGTCAGGGCACCACAGATGGGAGCGGCAGGCAGCAGTGATGGCCAAAGCAGACTTCCCAATGCAGCCACCCCTCTGCACATCACTGATAATAATAATCATGACAACTCAAGTGCATGTCGTGCTTTACATGTAATTCTGGTCTCTTACAGCCATCTTGGAAGTATACTCATTCATTTGTGGATTTGCCCATTCTTTATTGCTTTTCTATTATCAGTAGTTGTTTTCTGAGCACTGAATCTGTTTGAAGGATACTGTGGTGAATGAGACATAATATTTGTCTCCAGGAAAGTTACAGGTGAGGCAATTTTTAAGGTAGCTGGGTATTGTGGCAGCAAATGATGCTTATGGAAGCTCCTATCAGGGCTCTTAAATCTAAGACATTGTAGAAAGCTCCTCATAGAAGACGAGGTCCAGAATAAGACATGCCAAATAAGTAGAAATGATCCTTCAAAAAATGAGAAAATTCATCTAGAGTTTTAGCAACGTGCCATGCCGCCCTGAAACAAAGTGTAGCCAACTCATATTTTCCTAATGGGAACTGACTCACTTATGTACCCAACAAAATCAATAAAACCCTATATTTTGTACTCTTCTTAAGTAGGCTAAGGCATACATAGTTTTTAATTCTTTTAATAACATATATTCAACTGTACACTTATAACTCCAAGACATATTACTATACCCCAAGGGGTACATAGCAAACTCTACAGGCCTATGGGTGTCAGACATTCATAGTCTGGTGGAGAAGATTAAGCAATGGCTGGAGTAGAGTTTCCCAGACTGTATCATGTAAGATAAGGGCATAAGAAATGCATTTTGATTTAATGCAGAGAGTATGTGTAACTAAGATGTCTGATGAGGTCTAATAGGGAGACATGGTGTTTGAGTGAAGCCTTAGCAGAGTCATCCTTACAGCAAACTTCACATTACCTGGCTTATGTCCTGAGGACTCACTGTGCATTTGACTTTGAATGTGACCCTTCATTGTGCTGCACGCTATATCTGCTATGGGTTTTTTTTCTCTTTCTCATCAGCTATTATCTACCTAACACGTATCTTCCTATCAGCCATAAAGGCTCACTTAGTTCGCTGCTTAAAATTGCATTTGAATTGGAAAATTTGATAGCTCCACTCACTGAAGCATGTGGTAGATTAGATAACAGTTCAAAACATTCTTAGCAAGGGTGTAACACAGAGATCATTAATTCAAGAGCACGAAACACAGAGCAGAGATGTGGCTGAACACAAGGCAACAGAATTTGAGCTTCAAGGATGCCCTGGGGACACAGGCTCCCCTTTCAGTGGGGCAAGCTCTTACTCAGGGCAAGTGGATCAGGGCCAGTTTAGATGTTCTGATTTGCTACAAGAAGATGGGAATCTGGACTTTGTGGTGTTTTGCTTATATAATCTATAAAATGTTAAATATTGGCAATAACTCACTGTTTAAAATATGCTGTTGTGGTTTAGATCTGCGGAGTCCCACAAAGCCTTATGCATTTGGAAAGTGATTGGATCACAGCAGGGGGACTCTACCCTCCAGTGGATTCGTCCACTGGTGAGCTCATAGGTGACTTGGTGTTAGGAGGGAGTCATCATGGCCGTGTTATCAGGTTTGGGGGTGCCGGAGTCTCTTTCTAGAGGTAGCTTCTAGGTTCTTTCTGTCCTGAGCAAAGAATTGATCAAGACAAGCACAAATGGTAGCAAAGTTGTATTAAAGGTAGGAAAACAGGCTACACAGAGTGAGTTTGGAAAAGAAGTGCACCCTATTGTCTGAGGTTGGCCATCATGCACGCAAGCACAGTGGCTAAAACTCAAGGGTGACTGCCCTTTATGTGTGCCACAGTGCTCAGGCTGGCATCAGGTCCAGGCCATCCTATGGAAAATCTGCTTTTGTTCTTGCTAGAAGTCCATGTAGGGATTTGGGAACTATCCTGTGAATGTGTTTTGGGATTTTGATTTCCACAGGCCACACCTACTTCCCCAGCCAGCTTTGCCATGCCCTAATCTCCTATCTCAGAAGAGGTGGCTCAAGGTCGGTCTGACCTGAAGGGGACATCTGTCTCCTTCAGGGTCTGTCTTCCCTTTGTTCTCTGCCCCTAGCCGCCATGAGGTAAGCAGCTTTCTGTCCACCATGTCCCTCTACCATGCTGTTTCTATCTTAAAGCTGGCCAAACACAGAGTGAGACTTGAGCCAGAATAAACCTCTCCTTAATACTGCGTGTTGTGTATTGTGTCCCAGTAATGAGGAAAGTCACTATGACACTATCTGAAGCAATTACTGTTAAAATAATCTTCAAATTTAATCTCCACTACTGGCCAACATTTTGCAACTGCAGGCTCAAAAACAACAACTAAAGTAAACATAATGAGCACATTCCTAAGTGCTTTATTCATATGGCTCATCTAATTCGCATAACAAACCTTTGAAAACAGGAAAGATGATGATGCCTACCACACAAATGAAGAAATGAGAAACAGAGGAATTCAGTAATTTCCCAAGGATACTCAGCCTTCAATTCAAAGAAGTCTGGCTCCAGAATTCTTATGCGTATATTTTACATCACAAATGTTCCTCAGTTTACAATGAGGTTACACCACATAAACCCATGAAAGCATTAAGTCCAAATAAAAAACGCATTTAATATACCTAACATACTGAGTACCCTAACTTGGTAACAGTACCCTGGAGGGTATACCCTGTTCATCCTCAAAATCACAAGGCCTGTAAGAGTAGTGGCTCGCCTCCACTGCCCAGCGTTGCACATGGGTGTCACACCACGAATCCCTGAGCCTGAAGGAAGAGGCCGTGTCCCAATTCTAAGAATGGTCTGTAGTGAATGCTCGTCACTCTTGCCCTACTATAAAGTTAAAAAAAAAAAAAACCCTAAGTTAAAGCATTATAAGTCAGTGATACCGCTATAAATTACCAATAAGAGGTACATGGCTGACAGTGATATTCAAGAGAGAGATTAATATCTGCTGGAGAAGGTCAGTGGAGGCTACTTGACGAAAGTGGCATTTGAGCTGAATTTTAAAAAGAAAAAAGCAAGAAGACCTGAACTCAAGAAGTGTCAGATGAACCAGGGTAGCATGAACAGAAGCACAAAGATGAGCTCTCCTAGTGCCCTGCACGAGGAAATACTATCTAGTTGACCATAACTAGAAAGCAAAATTGCAGAGTCCTAGTGGAGACTTCTGTAGGTCTCTATTCAAGTAGCAGTACCGCTCATCATTGTCCAAAGTGGGTAATTCTGTGTTCTCATGTACTCTGGGCTACAAAGAGAAATGCAGGAGACAGCATGCAAGCATGCAAGGGAGAGGGAAAGAACTTAATTTCCATTGAACTTCACTGACTTGCAGAGAAAAAAATCCAGTTGGAAAACCAGGTGTCCTCATATAAAAGCAAAGGAGAGATGTATGAAATCAGAAGACATCTATAAAAGAAGTTGGAAGTTGGGAGTTGTGGAGGTATCTTCTGAAAGATACATTTCAAGATAATTGACTCAACCTAAGTCCATAAGACTCTCCTACAGGCAGAGTGACTGCTCCTCTGGAGGATTCTCTCCTCACAACAAAGACTGTTCAGACAAGAAGGCCAGGGTTATGTGGTTGGAAAGGGCTGCTGTGATGTCATTTATCTTGGGGCCCAAAGTCTAGGTCTTTTCCTGAGTCATTACACAAAGTGAAACAAGTCATCTCTGAGCTCCAGGCTCTATGTCTGTACAAGAAAGAAGATAATGTTTTTCATTTTAATGATATAATTAACATATCCTTGGACAAGAGGTTTAGAAGAGACCTGGATGTAGCAATGTGATCACCATATTGCTTATAGCAGCATAACCTTTTGTTCCCGCTCACTTACGTGTGAACTTAACTTGGTGTCTCTGCTTGATATATCATCTGACAGCCACCTCTCACTTCTTTCCACTTCCTTCAGGCTACATCCTATCTGTGCATCCTCCCAATAAGCCCTTTAATTTACATCCACTGTGATAAGACTAGACATGCACAGAAAAAAGACAGTGTGTTATGCCGTCTAGAATTTGAAATGGATGCAATTCAGCAACCCTGGATTTTTTAACACTGATTCCACTAGCCATGGGATGTTTGACCTTCAACAAATCATTTTACCTTCATGAACCTCAATTCTTCACCTTAAGACAAACAAATTAGAATATATGTGAGAGTATTTGATATAGTTCTGGCAATGGATACATACATAGTGAATAGTAGGAGAGAAAAGGAGGGACCAAAAACAATTGTTGGTTACTAGGAGCTGAGCACAGGCTGTCTCATGATGGCAGAATATGGCAAGGTGGCCAACAAGGGATTATCAAAGACTAAGGAGCAGGTAAGAACCATCCTTATCTGATCTTGTTGACAAAATAGGAAAACTTGTTTCTGCTCCACCTGCATGTAGGTCTATATTAGTGAGGTGCTCCCAGACAGACAGAAGAACTCTAAACGCTTCTCTAAACACCTCTTGCATTTTCATATCTGTGCATTTACTCACATGAAATTCTTTTCTTCTCTCTCTGACTGTCTTACTTCTGTGCTGTACCCTTGGGCTGGTGGGGGAGTATCACTTTTCTTGATGACCCCTATGTTCTTCCACATCACCCGATCTGATACCACTGATGTATTTAGGTTTTCAGTAGTTTTTCTCCTACGGGAACAGGTAAAAGATTAGATATTATTGGTGCAGTTATGGTCTATCAAGTTTCTATGAATGCTAAGTTTTCAAATATTAATAATATACTCTTTCTAATGTAGAATTATCCTTTCATAAGCCAAGATCCACCAAATATAGATGGGTTTCTGAGAACCACTTTAAAATAACACCATAGGTGTTATTTTGCACATAAATTGGAGACATTTTTCAAAGTAGAGCCTTTTCTCTATTTTCAAAGTAAAATATAGCCATAGAATATTAACATTTGACCCTTTTATTTTATGAGTCAAATATAAAAAATACATATTTAGCCAAGTAATTATCTGAGTCACTTTCTTATCACCAGGACACAGTACTGAGCCTGCGGTCTAAAGCAGGAGAGGTTTACTTTGGCTTACATTGGTAGTTCACTAGATCCAAGACAGAAAGGCAGGGAGGAAGGGCCTGGGCAGAAGAAACCTGCTCACACTGTGACACGCAGGAGACACAGACATGCAGACAGGGGCCAGGGAGGGACATACACCCCTCCAGGTCTTGCCCCTATTACCTCATTCTCT
This sequence comes from Dinomys branickii, assembly GCA_004027595.1. Lineage (NCBI taxonomy): Eukaryota > Metazoa > Chordata > Mammalia > Rodentia > Dinomyidae > Dinomys > Dinomys branickii. The sequence goes on along the minus strand of PVLD010001416.1, from coordinate 49,709 downwards.
AACCAGACCCCACTCCTAGCATCAAATCAGTTATAATGCCCCATACTCCGATCACCTCCCGGAAGTCCTCCTTAGGGTCACATGGGGCCCTTGGGGACATCGAGATATAAACCAGAACCACTCACTCACAATGGCCACCTGCAGAATCAGGGGCGGAAGGAGGCAAAAGGGCCATCTATGCACGGGAGGGAAGGAGGATCCTGGAGCCCATCGCAAGGTCTGGTGTGAGTCCACGTCAGACATCCAAAGGGTTTGCACTAGAGGGCTGAAGAGTCTACACTGGAAGTCTAAAGGAAATGGAGACTGATGCCCAAAGGCAAGCACACACACCAGAGCTCTGAAGAAGGTGAGAGAGGAAATTTCCTTCTTTCTCCTTTTATGCCAACTAGGCTACAAGCCCTGTTGCTTGGTGCCACCCACACCAGGGTAGGTCTTCCTTCCTTGGTTTGTGGCTTGCACATCATCTGCAGATGCACCAGGAGCTTTACTAATCCAGGTAGTTCCCATTCAAGTCAAGTTGGCATATCACAATTCATGATTGCAGTAATACAGCTACCAAGACATTGGTAAAGCCAAGAGAGGAAACATGGCAAGTTTACTCATTCATGCATTCATTCATTCACTCATCCATCGACTCAGCTTTCCTTATGTACCTACTCTGTCCCATTCACTTTTGTAGAAGCTAAGCTTGGAGCATTACATAAAGTACATTCTAGAGAACATAGACAATAAACAAAAGAGGAATAAAAATCCACACTGAGTCAGCAAGACAATTAGTGCCACAGAGTAAAACAGCCAAAAAAGCAACTGAAAAATGTATTGGGAAAGAGTCACACCATTTTTTAAAAATATCACAGAAAATCTCTTTGGAATGGAGATTTTTTTAACGTCAGTGAATTCCAATCAGTGTTTGTCATTTGTGGAGTTATATTCTTTCTATGAGGTTGCTGTGAACACCAAATTGACAAATAATAAAAATTGATCCTAGGGGAAATACAAGGTTAGATTCCTGTGGGCCTCCGGTCACAACACCTTCATCAATCAATTAATGCATAACCTTATTTTGTGTGTTTCTGCTTAAGTATCCATTCTTCAAACATACTTCAGGTTCACTACCATTGAACTCAGGGCCAGCAGCCCATAACTCAGTTTTGAATAAAGCTTATCTAACACCCTTTCAATATTAGGCTCGTCATGGCCTTCATGCACGTAGGAACACTAGAAAAAACTTGAGCACCATCTGGGGACAACTTAAACAGCAAAATTATCAACAGAAAGCACAAAAATGTAAGAAAATGTGGCATTAACAGGCAACAATAGTGCTTGATCATAATATGGAGGTAAAACAAAAAGTCAAAGCATTGCCTTGAAGTTGGGGTTGTTAGATATGAGCTGGCTGTGTAGGAGCTGTGTGTCTCAACTTGTTTACTGTTCTGTATGTGTCCTTGAATGAACATGACAGCAGCACAGGTACTGACTATGGTGTTACGAATAACTTTTAGTGAGTAGATGAGTTTACAAATACAGAATCTGTGAATAGTGGACTTAGACTATAGTGAGCTCGCTGGGCAAAGGAGGATTTCCTAGGAGGCAGATTGATAAGCACAGGTTCTCCGACTCCTCCTTCAGGGCTCTTTAGTAGTTTACATTCTGAGCTGTTCTAAACATCTATCCCTGACATGCTAGGGTTTAAGACTTTGCTCTAAATCCACTCAAATGCTTCTGAGTGGAGAAAAGAAAAGAGTGAGAGAGACCAGAGACTGACTCAGAGAGACGTTTCCATCCCTCTTTGCTTTGGCCAGCAGCTCGTTTGTGTCTCCTACAGTCCTTCGGACGGGGGGCCCCGTCCCAGCTACTGTGCTAGGACAGTGATTGGTGAATCATTTTCAGTATAATTAACCTCTCCTCTCCACCTCACCTCTAGCTCTCTTCACTTCTCTGCCCTTGAATATAGTCTGAAAGACATTAACCAAGTTTCTCTTCTGATTTAGTACTTGTCCCAAGGACCATAGTGCTTCTAATGGGTGATTTCAATTTGAAAGTTAAGAGCCATGTTATGAATTCTTGAAACAAGAATTTCCCCTTCTGAGCAATGCAACTTTTTAAATGAAAATCATTGGAAAAGGGACTTTTGTAAAAGGAAGTTTGAGGAAAGCAGTGGCAGTGAGCAAGGCTCAGCCAGGCGGCTTGGCCCTGGGAAGGGAGGCCCTGGAGTGCAGGATAGGCCAGCCCCACCCAAGTTTGTGTCAGCAGATGCTGTGCTGCACGCATGGTGACAAAATCACCTTTTGGCACATTTCTCAGAAAGTGTCCCCACTATTAAGTGACGTACAGGTTCATCCTGTGACACTAGGAAGACCAAATGAAACAGTTTTCCTCTTTATCAGCAGAGATGGAATGCAACAACGGAATGCAACAAGATAGTTGATTGGACCCTGGAGTGGAAGACAAACTGCCAGTGGACAAAATAGGAATATGTAATGCATATTACATAAATAAAAATCAGTGTTAAAATTTCCTAAAAATGAAGAAACATGAAAGATAGAAAATTTATCAAAAAATGTTCTGAAATATGTTTTGATGTTTAGTTCATGTCTAAGAAAGTCTTTCTAGGTGAGAATGTTTTAGACTTTCTAGAATTTCGGAAGTTTTACAGTTCTGACATTACCACTGCTGGGCCCGGAAGTCGCTACTTAGAAAGGCCCAGTACGCTTGGTAGGAAGGTCCCCATTCCTTAGCACGTTGCTTCTATAACCCAGCCCCTGCCTACCAGCATGTTCTCCCCTGTCCTCACCGGTCAGCTGGCATCGTTCTTCCCCCTCGTCAATCCCCACAGAATTCCTTCCGCTCCCTCTCCCAGAAAGGCCCGTTCACCTTCGTTTTCTCTTTGGAAAACCCATTCTTCTATTTGTCTTTTTAGGAGAGGATTTTTTTATTCAGTTTGTACAAATCTACTTGCATTTCTCAGCTTCTATGACTTTCAAGGCCTCTGCCATTCTCCTGTCCACGCCAACAGGGAGTCATAGCAAACTCTGTGGATCCTGGCAAACTTATACATTTCTTAGAGTGCCAACCACATGGTAGGTATTCAGGACTATCTAAGGATTGACGAATGAATGAATGAATGCAAGATAAAGAACATCTATGGAAAAAGTGAAGCGTCTTTGTCCCAAGTGAAGGGGCCTCCTGTACTTCGCAATGGTCCTGGCTGTCACTGTGAAGGTGGGCCCAGTACTGCCTGATCTTCTAATTTTTAAGGATAAGCTTAAAAAATGATATTTTAATGTAAAATAGAACAATTCTTAATATTTCAAGTCATTTCAAATTATTTAAGACTTAGCCTTGCAAGTATGATACAGGTTTCTAGGACACAGCCTCCGGCTTAGGATAAAATCCACATCCCACTGCATAGGACCCATGCCTTTCTAAGTTCTTACTCTATTGCCAAATCCTCAACTTATTTTTACTCGCTCTGGGCCAACATTGTTAGTCTGTATAATTTTTTATAATAATTCATATACTGCAGGACTGTTCTGGGTGCCTTTCCTTTTATGAGCTTTACTTTCTGTATTTGTCAATAGGAGAAATTCTGTCGCACTCCCACACCGGGTTCACACGTCTTACCTGTGTCCTATGAGCACCTCCACTGAAGAGAGAGACTGCCTCCTCTGGGACCTAACAGAACTCTGGAAGGATTTCTATTACTGTTACCTTACCATCCAGTACAGTCACGTGTCTGTGAGTTAAATAATTCTTTTATTTACTTGTTTTACAAAATCTATTGACCTTCTTCACTCTGCCAGATATTCCATGACTAGGAAGGATTCAGATATGAAATTAGCATTGTTGCTGCTTCCAAGGAGCATGCCGTTATAAAGGAGCTATATTTTATGTGCCTCCTAAACTCTAGGGCCTTAAACCTAACAGGAAAGTCTCAGAATGACATTAGATGAGTCAAGTACAGGGGTGATCAAAATATACAGTGAATGTTTAAAGTGAAAGACACACGTTCATACCCCTGTTTGAAAGCACCTATCCCGTCTTTCTTGCCATTTTTGCCCCATGCTAGAAGTGCTCCTTAGTGAGCGTGGTGAGGAGGTGTCTGGAAGTGCTCCTTAGTGAGCGTGGTGAGGAGGTGTCTGGAAGTGCTCCTTAGTGAGAGTGGTGGGGAGGTGTCTGGAAGTGCTCCTTAGTGAGAGTGGTGAGGAGGTGGCTGGAAGTGCTCCTTAGTGAGAGTCGTGAGGAGATGTCTGGAAGTGCTCCTTAGTGAGAGTCGTGAGGAGGTGCAATTCAAAGAGCACAATGACTCTGCTGAGCACCATCCAATGGCGAGAGAGACTAATAAAAACATTACACAGCGTTTTCGTGCACCTTATCACCGCTTCTGGCCTTTCTCCAAAGTCAAAATGGCCATGAAAGGCAAACCTTGTGCATAGATTTAAGGCATTGAAGACCCAAGACAACAGCACAGAAGGTGTGGAAGGGGGCTCCCAACACCGCTTCAGAAAGTGGCAGGAACAAAGGCATGAGGTGTCTGAAGAAATGGAAGATATTCTGAAGGGTAATAATAGCAACATGTCTTTTACTGTAATAATTTTTAATTTAAACATTCTCTGTATGTTCCAATCACACTTCATACGCAATGCAAGTTTTCTGAGTATTTATGGCAAAAGGTGCTCACTCTGGGGAAATAATAACATACTGTGGTGTCTTACACAGAGCAAATATTAAATAATATTTGGAAACATGAAGAAGGCATGACACCCCCCTAGATTTTAACAATCTGATTGGCAATATTATATCTATCTATCTATCTACATCTCTGTATATATTATCAGAATATAATGATTGCACTTAAAGTCCCATATATAACGCGATTGTCAATATTACAGCAGTTTAACACAATGAAAAGTAACCATTCACTGGGTCAGTTAAGGAAGTCTTCAGTAAGAAAATGGTGTTTGGTGAACTGTGTATTTAAAGACTAATATGATTGGGCTGGTAGGGATATGATGAGATAGTGTTTATGGATGTAGGTGGGGCAGTAGGAATGGATAAGGTTTGTTTGAAGGAGAGTGAGAGAAGCAAAGAAGGAATGTCCAGTGGGCTCTTCCTCTGGCCATACACGATCATAAACACATCACACCCCATCACATTATGTCTTTTGTGAGCCAGGCGGTAAACTCCACAAGGACAAGAACCTTTGCTACTTATCAACCCACATCTTGTACCAAATGCCGAGCCTCATTGTTAATAGACATTACTAGTTATCTCCTAATAGTGGGATAAATGACCCTACAAAATAGACTTTATTGCTATTATTTTGTGAACATGAAAATCAAAGCTTAGAGACAACTTTTCCGCGTCTGGGCCACGGTTATTCTTAACTGAGCACCATGAGCATAGCATTTCTTGGGGACTTGTTAGGAAAGAAAATTCTTCAGGCCTAGAATCAGAACCCCAGGGAATTTTGACTCATATTGAATTTGAGAACTACTTCTCCAGGATATTAGGTGACAGTACTGTGTTCATCTGATTTAAACTCCTAAACCAAGGTCTGTCTACTGCCAAGGAAATACTGAAGACTGCATTTTTCCACACTTTCTTTTGTGGAACATTTTCTGCTCAACGTTAATAAATATTACTTGACAAAAAATGTTCCATGTCCAAACATGTTTGGTAAACACTGCATTAAGCAAAGTTAAGCAAGTTTTCTACTGTAAAGTTTTCTCAGAGTTTAAGGTACTCTGTATCACCCATCTTTAAGTCTTGTTTGAGAGAGTACTGGGTTAGGCTTTGATGTGCGGCTCTCTGTGTTCAAGCTCTGTCTTCATCACTGACTGTCTTTGCACCCTTGGGCAAGTTGCTGACAACTCTGTCTCCTTTTTCCTAATTTGTGAAATGGATTACAATAATTCATCTGCATGTGGTTTTCTGCAGATTAAGCAGGATAATTCAAGTGAGGTAATTGATTTCATGGAAGCGGAGAGTAAATGTTAGTTACCATAAACTGGGGAGAGGGAGGAGGGAGACAGGTTGATCAGTGGATACTAAGTTACATTTAGATGGGACTGAGAAGTTCTGGGGTATTATCTCAGAGTAATGTGAATATAGATAATAGTTATGTACTCTATGTACCAAAAAGCTAAAAGAAAGGATTTTTGTTTATTTGTTTTGAGAGACAGTCTCTCCATATAGTGCAGGCTGGCCTTGAACTCACAGCCATTCTCCTGCCTCCTCCTCCAGAGTGTTAGGATTACAGATGTGCACCACCACACCTTGCTAGAAGAAGGGATTTTTTAATGTTTCAACATAAACAAATGATAAAAATTTGAGGAAAGAGATACATTTAACCTGATTTAAGTATAATATAATTTGCTGGGGATACAGTTCAGCAGCACAGCACCTTCCTGGCTAGTGTAAGACCCTGAGTTTGATTCACAGTACCAAAAAGATGTATTATATAATTTATACATTTATTGAAACATCACATAGTATTCCATTAATATGTAATTTCTTATGGCTTTATGTGTCAGTTAAAATAATTTTAATCAACAAAAATGTATCCTCATCATATAGTTAGCTTTCAAGAAATGTCAGCTATTACACATTTCTCTTAAGGTTAATAGTATCAGTATTTGGGGGAAATTTAAAATTTATGGCTCCTAGCCTGGCTTGAGCCAATGTACCGTATGTGAGCGAGGTTATCCCAAACATCCTGAGTCAAGTTTTAGGAGGAAGAGGTGGAGGAAGGAGAGGACCCCGCAGTGTGATTGAATGCTATGGGAAAAGATTGGAGAGATGTCCTTCTAGGGAAGCTGAGGCAGGAGACCTGGAATCCAGTCTCAGGATCATGGATAACCTTTGGCAGGTGGCAGCAGGGACACTGGTGATTCAGCTACAGCCTCACTACTCAATGAGTGGGTTAGAGACCGAGACCACTGCCATGCTGAAAAGGCTTATTAGAAATGTCAGTGCTCAAGCTCATGTCCTAGATCTATAGAGTTAGAACCAACAGTATCCAAGTCCCAGGAGACTTGTGTGCGGATGAAACTGTAAGAAGCATTGCTCTGGAAAAGTCCTATAAGAAGTATCTACTGGGTGTCTGGAAATCTCCACCAACTGCATTTGACCATTTAACATTTGTTATATAATGTCATTTCTGTAGAATTCTTTTGGCACAAGTTAGCTAAGGTGGGTGCTATTATTTACAACTAAAATTTTTGAGTGTCAAAGTCATAGGGGGTATTTAGTATGTGACATTTTTGTAAAACAAAAGGGAATAAAAGACCACTTATGTAATATAAGACTGATTTTGGAGGGAAGTCCATTTTGTTCTCTTGAATCTGTTCCTTATTAAGCCTCAACCAACAACTGGATTGTGTTTAAAACAAGCAGTTTTTCAGTGGGAGGGGCAATAATTTGCCTCTCTGCACTGTGGATAAACATTTATTTCTTCTTGCAGAAATCTTACCTCATGCAGATTGTCTTGCTCAGTTACTGCCCCAGAAGCCATGTGTTAGAAACTGACTTAATCCGATGGGATCAGACACAAAATTTAAAATCTTTGCAGTATAAAAGTGTGGGTTCAAAGAGTTTGGGATGGAAAGCATTAGCTGCCCCTCATGATCTTGACACTAGGATACACTGAAAGCTAATCTCAGGTCAAATGCTTTCACATTACAAGCTTTGCTTTAAAAAATGAACAGAAGAATTCAGTATATCATTATCAAGCTGACACCCAAGGAGATCACACATACGTTGTTCCCGCTTTTTGTCTTTTCAGGTACTGTAAACCCCATCCTGAATATAAGACATCCCCAAGATAAATGCTGCAGCCTTCCAGAGGGAGAGTTGTGTGACCCTCACTGTCAACACTCGCGACCAGAGTTCTTCTTGGCCATGGTTAGAACCATTTAAAACAAAGACGATGGCACCATTCTTAAAGTACAAACTGTAGGTCTTGCTAACACCCAAACATCCCATCATGCCAGAGTGGGGAGATTGGAAGCTAAAAATACTGGGAAATTTACAAATATTTCAGACAATTCTTATATATTTCACTGAGACTTTTTGTAACATGTATTATGATAATAAATCTATGATCAATTTCACCAATTAAAAACACTAATGGCATTTATATTGCTAAAAACAACAAAATCTTAGAACTAACTCGAGTGGTTGTTCTAGTAGCTAGACCTGGAATGCAGCCTGTTTGATGTAATGTTAGCTGATCACCTTTGTGGTATTGTATATACATATATATATAGAGAGAGATAGAGACAGACAGAGAGAGACAGAGATAGAGACAGAGACAGAGAGACAGAGAGATAGGGTCTTGCTATGCAGTTCATGCTGGTCTTGAACTCACTATTTAGCCCATGCTGGCCTTGGACGTGCAGTGATCTTCCTACCTCAGTTTTCTGAGCTCTAGGATCACAGGTATGTGCTGCCACACTTGGCTTTGTGGTACCTAATCTTAATTAGAATGCTTGGGGAGACCTGAGATTGCAGCTTTTGGCCCAAGAAACGCATGCATCATGTATGGTAGGTAAATTGCAGACCATTTAGAAACATAAGTGTGGGGTTTTGGAAGAGAGCTGTATTCTGAATTAATGGAGAAACTAGGCTTGGGGGTCTAATGAAGAATATATTCGTTCACTCACTGATAAGTAAGCCACAGGCTAGGAATTGAGGCCCAGAGATTAAACAAAGAATGTGGTCCTAGAGAAGGACAGTGTCCACAAAAAAAGGACATATGACAAGAACAAACTGTGGGTACCAGCAGTGACCCCAGTGCTATGATTGCATTAGTAATCAGTGGGTGTCTGAGGGGGGCAATAAAATGAGCCCCTGAAGAGTGACTTTCCTGAGAAAATGACATCTAGGTTAGGTTTAAGGCTGAGAAAGAGTTGACTGATCCAGGTAGGGAATAAGACGGCAGTGACGGTAGTGCTTATGCAATGGCCTGTGCTACTTGAATAATGGGGAGACCAGTGAAGTTCTCTTATCTTACATACTCTTCTCCATTTATGGATATAAAAGCATGAGAGGAATTTAGACTATTAGACGCCATGAACTGGAGCTAATGGCTTTACAACCAGAAAATCAGTCTCATAATTATTACTGCTATGCTGAACAGTCTTAGCTAAAGACTCACGCGTGTCATCCCTGACCAGACTTCTCCCTTTTGTGGAGGAAGAAAAGCAAAGATCTCCATGGCTTTTTGTTGTTTTATTATTTGGTTTTAGTTATTCAAGATATATAGATCCTCACACCCGTAGCATCACACAATGTCTTTCTGAGAACTCTCTGTCCAAATCCTTATTCTGCTACTTCGGGGTAACTGACAAAGTGATCCAACCTTCTAAACCTCTGAAGAGGTAATGAGATTATTTTCACTGTGAGAGTTAAATTACATACATATATAAAGAACCTAGTGCAGTGTCTGTTAAGTAGTAGGAGCCAGTACCTAAAGTTCTTGATAATATACTAGTGATACTAATTAACGGCACTATAACAGTTCTAATATTTTGTTGTCTGGACAGAGAAGATTCATTTGGGGTGCTGGGATTGCCTTAGGCCAGAGGTCACTGAATCACTGATTTAATTGAGTCTCCTTTGAGTTTTGGAACAGAGCTTATCCCTTTCCCTACTGACCCCAACTTCCTCCCAGGCTTCTATAGCTCAAGCTCTGGTGTCCTGCAAGTACTACCACCAGCTGCTTTCCTTCCCTTCCAACTCACCGCCCACCCGTGGATCACTAAGGAGCCCGCCCTCCTCTCTCCGTGGAGAGAGCACAAGCTTGCAAGTCTGAGGAGTCTGGTATGTAGTCCTGGCTGTGAGTAAACAATGAGACCTTGAACGAGTTCTTTCACCTCACTGAGCTTCTATCTCCTCAAGTGTAAGATGAGGATAAATATATATATAGCATACGAACTGCTGAGAAGATTGAGGATCTGAAGCATTTGATACCATGGCGAGGCCGAGTGGACGCGCAGGAAATGGCAGGGTGATGGCCATAGTTTGAATGTGGCCGCCCAAATAGATGTGTTGGAAACACAACCCCCACATTGCTATATTCGTGGCATTTGGAAGTTGGGCTGCTGGCAGGGGATCAGGGTGAGAGGAAGTCATGCAGGTAGTGTTCCCAAATGGGGTTTGTGGCTGGATAATGAAAGAGAGTGAGATCTGAGCATATCTGCACCCTGGCTCTTTCCCTCTGATGCTCTCTGCCTTGTCGTGGATACAAACAAGGCCCATAGCAGATGCTGATTCTGTAATACTGAACTTCCCAGCCCCACAGAATCATGTGAAGCAAATTCCTTTTCTTTATAAATTACCCAGTCTGACGTCTTATAATACAGATCTAAAAAGTGGACTACAAATATGATTTTTAAATTGATTTTTATTATTATTATTCAATTGCAATAGCTTCTCTCTTGACTTGATAAAAAATGCACATAAGTTTTTTCTTATGAAGTTGTAAGGAGAAAATGGTAACCAATGTACATTTTTTGGTCTTTTATTAGCTCATCTTTTAGCTTTGCTTGGTCCTGACTTACATCCTCACAGATGTTAAGAGCTAGGTTGTCCGTGCTTGAACTCTCTAATGCACTGCTTCAGATATGTGAGACACAGTGCTTTGTACTAGCCAGCTTTCCATCGCTGAGACAAGGTGTCCACCACCTAGAACTCAATAGAGGAGAAATTTTAGTTTGGCTCAAATTTTCACAGGGTTCAGTCCCTGGTGGGCTGGCTCCGAAGCAGATACTTTGTGGAAAAAGGCTTAGTATAGGAATGCTGCACACATCATGGCAGCTGAGAAGCGAAGCACAGGGGCAAAACACCAGAGAGGAGGGGTCCAGGGACTATTTACAGTTCCCAAGGTCACACTTGCACGACTCACCCAGATACACCTCGAACAGTACTTTACTTATCCCTTGGTTGACTCTGAAGCGAAACATGTTGACAACCCAGTTTGATTATCACAACAAGCATGCCTTACTAACACATCTTAAAGACAAGAGCACCAAGCCACATACACGTATAGAACCCAGAGCTTGAGCAAAATTCATCCTAGAAAGACAATGGTGAAAGTAGAATGTTTTAAAAAGTGAGTTTTAAACTTCAACCCCCTTAACCTGTGAGAACCGACAGTAGCACCAGCAGCACTATGAGGATGCTCCTTCCTTCCTCCCACCATCAGGGAAAGGAGGGGGAGGACAAAATTAATATTTCTACTGGAAGGACAGATCCAGGTCCAAGGCCTCAGAGGGGAAGGGGATGAAACTTAAATAGTCTCTTTCAGCCAACCCCAGAGGCCTTGAGAGAAATAATAACAGAAGGTAACCCTGGAAACAGTTGGAAGATGCATGACTGTGGGATCTGACTGGAGATGTGGGGCAAGCTTGAGGGGGAGGTGGCCCAGGAGCCGGGAAGGAACCATGGAAATCTGCCCCAGCCACACACCGTGGACACTTCCCTCTCTCCTCATTTTCACCATCAGCAGATGTAACATGTTTGCATACATATTATTTTGCAGTCCTAGTAATTCTTAAGCACCACACACTACCATTATTTTTACAGATTGTTGACTTCTCAGAGAACTTAGAAATGAAAGGTGGGAGGTAAGCCTGCGGACACCTAAATGAGATGGTTCTACCAATAGCCATTCTCTGTTGCTGATTAGGTTTGGTGCCAGAGAAGGCAGAAATAAGAGATGATGTCCAATACCACTAGGTTCCAAGTAAGTATTGGACTCTCTACATACTGTTAATAGACCCAGGCTAACCGTGTGTTATAGGTGGCATTCTCCTCGTCTGCATGAATAGAGTTCCTGTGGTGACTGACTCACATAGGGCGACTCCATTAGCAAAAGGTTGAAACTGGTCTGGCCCCAAAGCCACTTTTCTCCTCCATTCATCCTGCAGTATTTGGGGTCTGAGCTTTGGAGACAGGAGAGTCCTGTTGGCTATGAGAGAATGATCAGTTAGTACGGTGGAAACCTTTTATTTTTTGCTATTATGCAGTTTCTCTTTTCTTCCTCAACCTCTCTCCTCTCTCCCCACTTTTAGCCCACGTGAAGCTCAGTGAAAATGAAAGCCGTATGTTTTTGATTCGTTTGCACTTCACTCATCAAAATATGATTTGGGGAGTGAGAGAGAGAGTAAATTTGCAGAGAAGTGAAATTGTATAAAACCCTTCTCCCTGGAAAACAGGATGTCTACTCTTCACCGAAACCATAAAACCTTCAAACTTTAAGTGTTAGGGTTCAGCCTAAAACATAGAAGTAATGTGATTTGAGAGAGCTGTAATTTTAGACTCACACTTTGCTGTATGCCAAGTCCTGGAGGACATGAGCCCGCATTCATGCTATCAGATAAAGGCTGTTAGGTGTCCATTAAGTGAAGTTCTTTTATTACCATCATCATCATTAAAGGTATTGACACTGTGGGCAGAACAGAGTTCATATTTTAGTACCAAGATGAGTGTTGGAAGTCACATCACTCAATATCCTTATTTGTGGGTGAAGAAACTGGGGCCCAGCAGAGGTCTGGGGGATGCTCACGTTCACAGAGCTGGCCCTAAACTCATGGTTCCTGGCCTCTGCTTCCCTGTTTTTTCTAAACCATTTCCCAGACCTATCATATAAAATAAAAACATATGACATTATACTACTTTTACTAAAACTCTCTCCAAAGTATACGTCATGTTTGAGTCAGATGTTACACTAAAATGAACAAATAAAAAGTATTTCCTATCTCTTGCATCAAGGAAAAGATTCTAGTTTGTATATCACTATGAAAACTGGTGCTAACTCGCTTGAGAAAAATGACTAGAACCTTACACACAATACAGTACATCACAGATGGCAGTAAATATTTCTTTACATATAAAAGGTAGGAGATAATAGATTAAAAAATAACTAATCAGTAACAAACACACTCATATACACACACACACACACACATATATATACATATATATATATCTCAGCAGGCATATCAATAACTAATAATTCAGAGGTTTATATGTGTGTGTGTGTGTATATATATATATATACATTATTTTTGAGTAAGAGTTTTGTAGTCAGAGCTGCCTGCCTGTGTAATTAACTATGCAATCCAAGACAATGCAATTTTAGATGGGTTATGCCTTAATATAAGTGTCCTGAAGATGGGATAACAGTAGTACTTGCCTTGGGAAGCACTGACAGGATTGAAGAGTGCATGGGCATGTGTCTCAGGTGTCCTAAGCAGGGCATTCTGATTCTGGTGGTGGTGAGTGTTTAAAATGTATCTGGTGCTTCGCTAAGCAATTTGCACAATCATTTATTCTAGTTTTTACAACATGATCAGGTAGATATTATTATCCTTAATTTTTCAAGTGAAGAAAACACAGTTGGAGATTAATAAGGGGCAGAATAGAAGTTGCATCTGAACATGACTTTGTAAAATTGACTTTAACAATCATATGTTTTCATTTGTATATTACATAATTTTATGTAGATGTCACAATTCTCTTGTGATGTAGGTACTATTCTCTCTGTCTTACAGATAAAAGAATTACTGAAGTTTAAAAAGTTTAAAATCTTAACCAAGTTGCCAAAGTCATTAAGCAGCAAAGTAAAAACCAGTATCCCATTTTCAGTTTCCAAGTTTTGTGTTCCCTCCAGTACATCCTGTTACCTCTTAAGGAGATTCTGAAATGTGGACTCGCAGAAGGGTCATGTATATTTGGTTGGGTTGCAAACTAGGTAGCTCCCACTGTCCTGAGGCCTCCTGACCACCTGCTGAGCCTTATATAGCTAGTAACTTCTATCCATCTCCAGACTTGAACCACAGACTTTTTGAGTTCCGGTATTTGATCGAAATGTGATCTTCTACACATAAGCGGCAGAGTTTCAATGTATTCTAGCTCACTTGTCTGCACCTCATCTATAGGAAGGTGATTTCCCCCGGCCCCAGCAGGATTCTTTCACTTTTAGAGATTTTCAGAACACCTTCTCACCTGTTCTGTCACTTTCATTCACATGACATGGTTTTGTTATTACTAAGAGTTGGAAAAGAAAAACAAAGAACATTTATTTCGTTTCACAGTTTAATTAAATGAGTATTTGCTGAGGGTTTGCTCTGTGTCCGGGCAATGGCAGGTAGGAGGCATGAAAATAAATGCAGGCTCTTACCTTCTTTCATCCCCACTTTAATCTCTCTGGAATCCAAACAGAAAAACAGAAGTGCATTGATTAGGGTTCTCTAGAGGAATTGAATCAATATAATTATGCAAAGAGCTTTATCACAGAGGTGAGATTTATTAGGCTGGTTCATCAAAAGTAAGGGTGTCCACGGTGGGCATCAGTGTGCTAGAGAATCAGAGGGTCCAGCAGTGTTCAGTCCAAGAAGCTGCAAGCCTCGGCACAAGAGGGATCAAGGATGCAGCACTAGCCCAAGACTGAAGGCCTGGAAGCTCCCTAGAGAGCTATTGACATGAGCTCATGTTGAAAAGATGAAGAAGCTGGGGGCTGGTGTCCACAGGCAATGGCAGCACCAAAAGAGGCACTTGCCCAAGTGGAATGGAGCAAATGCAGACTGACTTCCTCCTTCTTCCCCGTTATTTTCATCTGGTCTGTAGCCTATCGGTTGGCATCACCCGCAGTCAGGGCAGGCCTTCCCCCTCGCTTTTTTGGCCTTCATGCCAGTCATCTCTGGCAACATCCAAAGACACACCCAGGAGCAGGAGCGTGCTTTAGTAATCTGCTAAGCATCTCTTAATCCTGTCAAGTTGACAAGATAAGCCACTACAAACAAGAACCTACTCAGGGAGTTTAATGAGGAGAACGCATCGCATCGTGACAAAGTGGTCACAAGCTTGTGAGAAGAGTTGAAAAAACAAATGGGAACAATGAAGTGACTTAGAGATTGGGGACCTAAAGAAAGCTGCCTTCTTTCCTAGGGCTGTAGGAACTGAAGGGAAGGACAGTGCTGTCTGAACTCCAGAGAGAGCAGCGCCAGCAGGAGCAGGGGTGTGGAGGGAGGTGCAATCACAAAGCGACTGTAATAGGATTGGAGAAGCAGAGAGCAATGGAGATACCTGGCATAGCAAGACAGTGCTAGAAACACCTGGGACATTCCCTCCTGGTACCCTCCAGCCGACCCCCAGATCTTCCATCAGCCAAATAAACCAGAACTCGCTGGCGTAGGGGTCTGGTGACTACAGCAAACAGGGTCAGATCTCTACACTTCAAGGTCCAGCAGGGTGCAAAATGGTGGCATCGTCTTCAAAATTCCCTCTTTTCTTTTCTCCATTCCGTCCACTGTCACTTCTCTACCTTCACATCATAGAAAGTTGTCCCAGCTCTGAGCCCATGTCGCTTCTTGTCTTTAGGATGGCGTCAGACCCTCAGCATGCGCACGGCCCCCCTTTGATCTGGATTCTTCCTCCTGGTGCAGTCCCAACTTTTACCGCTTTCCCGCCACCTGAAACTGATAAACCCATGACTCTATCCTTCCCCCTCCTTTTTGCCTTCTTATTCTCTGAGCGCCTGGATTTTCCTGTCTTCACGTGATGTTTGTTTACTGAACACTTTTTCTCAGATTCTGCGGTGTGCCAGGAGCTGTGGAAAAAGACAGAGGAAAGACGGGCTTGTTGTCTGCAGGATTCTGATCTCTTCTTCCCTTGTACAGCCCTAGACCTGGGTGAGATGAGATTCTTACACAAAGTGGACGGGTCTTGAAGAGAGAGAAGAAAACGAACCTTGCACCTTCAGGGCGTTTCAAAGACTAAAGTAGGGCGTCAGGCTCAACTATATTTCCAGAGATAAACACAAATCAGAAGTTAGAAATAAAGCTAGCCATGAGGAGGTAGGTCATTATTAGATTGTACCAAAGAAAGACAGTGGAAGGCCTTTCTGATGAGTGGCTGAAGTCATCTAGGCTCATCTTAATAGACTCATGACTATTGTATATTTTTAGTAGTTATCCTTTAATTTTTACCATGTGTCTAAATTTAAAATTTCCTAATATGAGCGGAGGTTACTGAATCTCTATATCCTCCCCTTAAGAGACATGCATACTTGCACACGCTTTACTATCTGTTCATCAAAACCTGCCCAAACCACCATGATGTTGTGTGAGTTTATCATATTCTAAACACTCACAAGAATATTATTATTCTCATTGTCCTTACAGTATATTCAATACTTATTTAGATTTATCAATCTGTTACTTATTATTTTTCTTAATTTACTTATATTAACTCTAATTTTCTTTTCTTTTTCACTGTGTGCTCTAAACAGCAAAGTGGGTATGAAGTTGCATCTTGATAGTTACATTTACTTTCAAATCTCCCTTTTTTACTATTGGCATTTCTTCCTTCAATTCTTCAAATATTTTAGGGGTGTTTGTGTTAAATTCCATTTCAGATCACAGTTTGAATTATAATTTCTCATACATGAATTTTCCTATTTTAGATGGTTGATGATCTTTCTTATATACATTGACTTAGGTTTATGTTTCAGAATTTTGCTGGACAAATTCATCTTCTGTTTAAGTTACTTTATGCAGATTTCTCTCCCAACACACTCTCCCTAACTGGATTGTGACCTCATTATCCTGCCCACCCTCTCTATGTTGTATTTTCTACTGAGTTTACCAGTGAAGGGTGAGAGTTCCATTCCTTGGGATCCCCTGGGTAGATTTTGACAATGAGACACACAGAAGATTTGGAAAGTGGAAAACAAAAGGAAGCCACAAGTCTCCAGGCACAGCTGCCTCAGGAAGAGGCAAGGCATTGACAGAGATTAGATTAGAGATTAGATTAGAGATGGTATCTTCCAAGGATCCCCCTAGGCAGGTATTGAGCAAATATTTCCTGTGAAGCACAAGATAATGAATATTTTAACCTTTAAAATAAGGTCTCTTTGTTACATGTACTTCCTCTCTTTTCTTTTAAATGTAAGAGCTGTCTTAGGCAGCCAGCAGTGTGACCACATCCCATCCATCATAGGTTGCTACCTCTTGCTCCAGAGCACCGTCTACCCCAGAACCCCAGGCCACTGAGCTCCCTAGTAAGGTGAGGTCTGCACTTCCTGCCTCAGGTACACTGATAGACAGCTGTGTGCTTCTCTTTCCTGTTCTCCACATCCTTCCCAAGGCTGTGCAGGACCCAAATTCCTTAAAGGGAGCACCTGAATTTCTGCTTAAAGCCTATGAGATTCATTAATGGCGGTCCTTGGCCAGATGTCACAGAGTTCATTCTACTTGGTCTCTGTGGTAGCTGCTAGACTTCTGGTTTTCCACACTGAGAGACAAGTCGATTGTGTCTGGCAAGACCTGATGTTAGATTCTCATTTTGTGTGTCCACCCTTAGCCAGGGTGGTAGGCTTACTTTTGGCTGTGGCCTGGTGCTGCTTGTAGGATATTACTTCCCCTTTCAAGGATGGAAAAGTTTCCGTCTGGTCTAGGTCCATGCAGGAGTCCTGGCTTCAGCTCCCTAGAGTGATCTGAGTTTTGAGACCCAATTCTTTCCCAACATGAGCATTGGAAATTCCCTTCCCGTAGCTGGTGTTGGGACTAAACTCTTCAGCAGAAAGTCAGCTTCATCATCCACCCGGTTCCCTTTGGATTTCTGGCCTAGGAGATTTCCATTCCTTGTTTTGTGGTTGGGTTATGTATTTTTTAAAATGTTTTAACTGGAATTTCTATGAGTTTGAACTGTGGAAGAAATGTTACCATGTTCTTCATCTGCCCTCTTGACCTGGAAAACCAGTGTTCACATCTGTGAAGTGAGAGGGCTATGTTTAATGATTCCCAGAGTCCCTTCAAGCTCTCGACTGCACTAACTTACTACATCTAGGCACATCGTGTTTATATATAAATACTACTGCCAACACTCAGACACATGTGCTGGCCTGGTGCTTATTTATCACTGAAAGAGGACCATTAGAAGGAAGAGTTAAGCCAGCACACATTTAATATTTGGCAACAGAAAGGAAAAACTATGGCTAATACATTGCATGCATCATGTTAGCCAATGCTAATGAATCCAAAACCTCATCTAAATCACCTATCATTTACAAGGGTACTATTCATTTTGGAGAAACAAAAAACTACTAAATAGCACAAAACATGCCACATCTGATACCTGGATTCTGCCTTTCCTATTGTGGCAGCGTGTAAGGAGGTGGATTAACAAATGTTTCTAGCAGTCTTAGCATCCACACACAGTGGTCCTCAGTTCACGATTAATTCCTTCTATAATTCTGTGACTAAAGGTACCACTGCTCTCGGTCTCACTTGGAAAACTAAGCCATTCATCCATTCCTTCATTTATTTACCGGGTACTGTATTCCTGCACACCCACCGTGTGCCTGGCATTGTGTCTGGTGCTGCAAGATACCAGAGTCCATGAGAAAGTCACAACTTCTGTCCCTAGAACATACAGTCTATGAGAAAGATACAGAAAATATGCTACAAGGCTGTAGAGTGAGACGAAAGGTTACACAAAGGGGAATGTATAAAAGAGAGAGAACAACTGATTTAGAAGTTCCCAGAAGGTGAAACTCAAAAGTAAAATTCAGGCTGAGATCTGCAGTCTGCGGGTTACCAGGCAGGATGTTGCTAAGCACATGAGAAGGTGGGGGTCCGCCTAGAGAGGTGTGGGGAGAAAGTGGGGCCCAGAGACACAGACACAGCAGCTCTCAGAGGGTTGCATGAACAAAGAGTTGGGCTTTGACCCTAATGTGGTGGAAAAGCTGCTGATGCTTGCAGGTCAGGAAATGAAGCTGCTAGATCAAAAGGTCTTTCCACCCCTGTGTGGTGCATGGGAACAGGGAGGAAAATGTGAAGGCTGCGAAGGTGGCCCAGGTGCTTCATGGCCAGGTAATGACTGAGGGAGATGGCAGTGGAGAGGGATTTCTAGCAGGTCATATGTGACAGAGCTTGGAGCTTGGCTGAATGCTGGATCGGGAGGAGGTGTAGAACTCAGTTTCTCATTTGAGCCACTGGGAAGAGGATGATTCCATTTACTGGGAAAGGGAAAATGCAGAGAGGGGAAAAGAAAAGGAGAACAGAGAGGAGGAATCAGAGAGGCCTGGTTTTAAATGCAGGTTCTGCCCCTTCTCTACACTGTGCACACAGATACGACTGATGAGCCTCGATTTTCTCTTGTGTAACATGAAGGCCTCCTCTTCTCATGTGGTATTGATGCTAAATGAGGTTTAAAGGCACAGTGACTGGCATAGAGCAGGTGCTCAGCAAATAAGCTTTCTCAGCTCTCCTCTGCTTAGTCTGTTTTATATGCCCACTTGTAACTGAGAGATGGGCATTAAGCCTGGGATCAGAAGACTAGAGCTGTGCTTATCACATTAGGTTGGTGACTGTTCCTCTCTCTGAGTCTTCTATTTGGTGAAGAGTCCATCTGGAAGGTTTCTAAAGTTCCTCCCAGTTGGATGAGTAAATGATACTGTAGTCAGGCTGTCACCAGGCCCCACAGTGTCTCCCAGTGTTGTAGCAACACTGGGGAAATTGCTTGTGGGTACAGGACTGTGGGAGATGGGAAAGGCACCGAGAAATCTCCCATTTCAGCTTCATTCAGGACAGTACAAGCTATCAGCTTAGATGCAGTGTGCCTTGACACAGTAGTGGCATGCCTGTTGCCTTGATGTACTCAGGTTCCCCCCGCTTGTTACATCTTGAGGGTGAGAAGTGTTATTGGTTTCTTAAAACCAACATCTTCATGGAATGGGAGGGCCCAAGAGAGAACCACACATGAAAACGGAGACAACCACAAAGCTATATTTTCAGGACAGAACAGCAGAGTAGGAATCTGTTTCTCATTTCAGATGAGACTGTTTTCCTAGAGGGTAGGCAGACGTAGGAATAGTATTCTAGAAGGAGGACCTTGTGTCTCCAGCGTCCGCTGTCCTGGTCAGACCACAAACAAGGGGTCATGCTTGGCAGCTGTCACATGTAAAACCTCAGGCTCTGGAATCAGACGGTCATGAGTTCAAAATGTGACACTTATTTTCTAGCTGCATAATACTGGCAAAGGAATTTAGTTAGCAAGCTTCGGTTTCTTCATTTTAAAACAGAAGCAATAATTTAAAACCTTCTCTGTAGATTTCCTGTAAGGGTTAAAGGAGAAGAGAGAGTGGGTAATGGAATTAGCATAGTGTGTCACCAACAATGTTACTGCTGATCATGACTGAGCCCGGGGCTGCTAAAGACCAGATTATGCTCCTTGCAGAGTCATTACATTAACTGAAGTTATTTTTGATAGACAAGACTCTGTAGAGCTCATGATCACAGGCTAAAGAGCTCTACTGCAGAGAAAAGGATGCTGGGAGGTGAGGTTCAACCACAAGATAGAGAAGTGGATTCAGCGGGTTTTAATGTCCCCTTTCGAAGCTGAGATTCTGAGATTCAATTCAAAACCCAGAAATAACTTGCTTCCTTTCTCTTCGACACAGCCGCTACTTGCAGAACACATGACATTTTTGTCACATGTCTGGGGATAAAGAGATAACCAAGGTGTAGTTTGGTTCTCAAACAGTTCATAGACCAACATGAAATTCTAACAGAGCAGTAGGCAGGGAATCCAGTGATCTGGATTTTATCTTCAAGTCTACATCCTTACGTTAATGTTTGGGTAAGTTATCTTTCTTAGACCTCAGTTTTCCTCCTCTATAAAGCAGGATTCCCAGTAGCATCAAAATTTTAGTTGTTTTGAGGGTCAAATGAAATAACGTGAGAAACACATCAAGGTTTGATTTGGCCAGTGAGTGTGAGGCACTAGGTGAGCTGTTTCCTGATTTTCTATTACTACTAAGACATAAAGGTGAGAATAAATTGCTTCAAAGTGCCCCACATTCACATTTTAAGGTAAAAGCTGGAGACTGCTCCCCTCAGAGCAGCTTAAACAGTGAATCAGCAGAGTGTCTACTGTTGCAAAGAGGTAGAGAAATAGGGGAGAGGCAGCTGAGCTGAATGCCAGTGAGCAATTAGCAAGGACAGATGAAGGCCCCTTAGTGGGAAGCAGTTGGATTTGAGCTGGCAGGACACTTAAGGAGGGAAGATGGCCTAAGATCAGGAGACTGGTCAAGCACAAACCAGTCACTTCAAGTTGGGAATTTACTGGCGAAGCCCCCACCTAGAGTCTTTGGAAAACCCAAGAAACACCTGCAGAGAAGGGACAGCGTGGAAGTTCCTTCTGCCTGCCAAGAGGGAACCAATGACCCATCTGTACGAGAAAGTCACCACAGTCCAGCATAGAGGAGCAGCAGCCTCACTAGGACACCTAGAAGAGAGGGCAACGTATTCTTTCCTTCTCCCCAGCCCTGCCAGTCTGAGACGGAAGTCCGAGGGGAAAGGAGAGCAAGGAAAAGCGCGTGGCAGCTAAGGAGGCTTCCTGCTCCGTGGCCATACCCTTAAGGGGGGGACCATTAGCCACAGCTGTGTGGAGTGAGGAGCGAGGATTGCAACAAATTTGGGGCCAGATTCGCAAATGAGTAGCACTTCCTCGTGGGTTCTGGGGAGAGAGGGCACCTCTATGACGTGAGATTGTTACGGTGCCTGAGAACAATCAGAGTTCTGCGGTCACCGAGGTATGACTCAAGTAGAGTTGGTTCGTGTTTAGAAGAACGAAACTGTTTTGTGTTTGTCATTCAACAAATGGAACTCTCTTACGACATCGGTTACGCTGAAAACTTCGCACTGGGTGGATGAGGCCGTGATCCCCGTTACACAGCGTGTTTGGTCTGTGTATCAGTCAGGATCCCAGCAGGGAACAGGTAGCCCACACCCCAGCTGGAAAGTTGAACAGTTTAATAAAAGAGCCCTTTACAAAAATGTGCTCTATGTGTTTAGTGTGTGTGGTAACTAAGCAGGAATGGAGCAGTGCCACAAGGCTCTTGAGGTCAGGAAGGAAACACAGAGGCAAGCTGCAGGAAGGGGTCGGCTGTCCAGGTCAGAGCAGAAAAGGAAGGAATGCAAGGCCGCAGGACAAGGGAGACTATCCAGCCCATCCCTCAGCTCTTCCTATTTGCCACAACTGATGTGAGTAAAAGCTGTCATTTCCTGACAGTGTTTTGCCCACGCCTGACTCTTGGAAATTACCATCCATTTAACTGCAGGTATCAGGGAAACTGTCTTTGGGAAGCCTAGGGACATCTACAGGAATCAATGGAAGAGTGTGTTGGTAGGTCAAATACCTTCACTGCTTACCTACTGTGGTTTAGAATTAAAATTTCTGCTGTTTGAAGTCCCAGAAGGCTGTGATTCAGTGAGGACCTCAGGCATCTATTCTCCAGTTCTGAAAAACTCCTGTGGGGAGATCACGTGTTTCCTGATCCCTTTTGCCAGTCTGGTGAACAGCTAAGCTTGTCCTAGGGACTAGGGCGAACAGCCTTGCTTGTATTCCAGAAAGGGGCAGCCCTGTGTTTTTGCTTTCTCCAGCCCCAAATGCCCTGGCTTTGGAAGAATTTCTGGATCTTCCTGTGGTCATACAGCACCTAATACAATGACTTGCACAAAACAGATACCGAATAATCATTTATTGGACAGAAGAACAGGAAGCAGCAAAACCAGGTCTGTCTCAGCCCGAAGCCAGCTGCCCTTTTCTCTGCAGGATATTGCATTTGGGGCAATTTCCTGAGGGCTCTGTTAGAGGTCATCAGAGAGACTCCCTGCCTGAGAGCACCGCACTCCAGGCTAGACCAAATCTAGAGTGGCGGGGGCCAGCGAACTGTGCGCGTGGTGGTTCTCACAGGCGCAGTCTATCTAAGGAGACCCAAACGGTGGGTCTCAGCACGTGCGAGACTCCCGAGGGGCTATGAGGTGCTGGCGCTCCTTGATTTATAGTTGAGGTGTTCAGAGAGGCAAACTCAGAGTTCCACCCAGAAGCCAGGAATATAACTGACCAGGCCAATTCTTACTTGGCCTGTGAAGAAACTGAAGTTCAGAGAGGCAGAATCACTTATGTAAATGTCCAAATCAGAATTACAGTTCTGGTCCATCTCCTTTGAAAGCCCACCCTCTCTCTACCATGCTTCCCTGTTAGCCAGTCAGCCCCAGCCCTGGGGTGGTGTCCCCTAAGCCCTCAAGGGAACTCCATGGTTCTACTGTGTGCTTGCTTCATGCATGTTCATGATTATTACTGCTGTCGCTGTTGCCACTGCTGCTGTCTGAAGTGAAGAATGGCTTCACTGAAAGACCTGAATCTGCCTCCAATGGGAACCTGAGGCTCTTTTGGATCTTCTGGGTTTCACCACTGGACCTGATGATCGTGAAATAAGTGAAAACGCTCCCTTTCAGTGCACACTGTAAGCTGGGCTGAAGTGTTGTGTTTGCTTGTTCTTGGTACCTCCCCTCCTCCGTGCCTAGTACCTCCTGCCTGCCGGTTCTGCGTCTTTATTTCTGGAACCACAGGAGCTCACACTGTACAGTGTCCCAAGCTGCAAATACAGGGAACTGAGCTACAGCACCTGTCAGGACAGCTGACTTGGTCATACATCCTTTGTTGACCATCTTCTTTCTCTAGTTCCTTTCCGCTCACCTACTGTTGTTGCCTGCATGACCCGAATTATTGATTTGTATTTGGATATTTATCTCAGGGGCTGCTTCTGGAGGACCCAACATAAAGACAGTGGGAAGCATAGTTTTGTGTATGGCAGATGTACAATGAGAGACCATCTAAACTGCACTCAGGTAGAAAGACTGATTCACAAAAAATGGGAAATAACAACAAAACAGCTGTCCTGTAAAGTTTCTGCCCTGAAAACTTACAAAAGCAGTTGGGCTGGGTTCATTTGATCTGGCTTTGAAACACCCAGCCTCCTAGGCCTTAGAGCTATTTCGCTGCTGCTGACCCCAGTCCACTGCTCTGAATCTAATACCTCTTTCTCTTGCAGTTCGGGGGTTTTCTTTTGATGCGGGAAGATATCTCTGGAGATAAAACCTCAAAAGCATCTGGTTTCCATTAAAAGCAAATCTATGGGGTTAGAAATTTCTTAATGTACAATTATGAAGCGCACAACAACAGGCGTGGTGCTTAGCTCAGCTTAATTTATCTACAGCGAAGAAAGATTTCTGAATGATCAAGGGAGCTGTTGGTTGATGTTTTGGAAGCACATTCATGCCACCATTCTCCACGTTCACATCTTTTGCGAAGCAACGCCACATCCTAGAATAGTCTCACACCTCACTAACTGCAAAGAGCGTGGGAGAAGTTAAAAGGGACCCAACCTGGAAGATGGAACATGGTATCCACTACCCAGGGTGGTAGCTATTATGCCCATCCAAGCTAGGGGGCGGGTTCAGAGGTCACTGATGTGGATAAACTAGCCATGTACATACTGGGACGCTACCCAGTGACTGTTAGCAGAAAACATCACAGAATAGCAGGTTATAGGAAGGTCTTAGGGTTAGAGATTGGGCCTGAGTCCTAGCAGCACCTTGGCAAAAGCAGCGTTTCCTTACCTTCATCTGTGAAAGAACAGATGAGATCCGTGAGTGTTCTATAACACAGTAATTAAAGGAAGATAATTACCACAAAACCAAAACCAGGCAATTATGTTTATTTTGGAAATATGGCAACTCATGATGCTCATACACTCAGCGGAAATGTTTACATAATTTTTACTAGGAAAAACCCATGCTAATGAATGATAAACACAAATGCCATCTAAATATTATTTTTTCATCACTATCTCTCTCACTAGATGTGTTTCTCAAGGTCGAGTTTCTGCCTTAAATTTGTTCTTATGAGTTGTTATAAAGTAGACACTGACTAAATGCTCTGTTTATTAAATAAATGCTGAGTAAGAAACCACTGTGACCTCCGTAGTTACCACAATGTTCTAGCGTACAAACATCTATGGAACAGCTGAATGAAGTATACAAAATATTGTGCAGTGAGCGATCTTGTTTAGAAATACATGAAATGCATTCTGATATGTGTCCTTCTCTTGTATAAGGAGTAAAACTAACTGTGGTACAGAGACGGGAGGGAAGAGGAGTTTTAATGGGGGAAGAGTCTGCTAGAGTACATCTCAGTTTTAATTAAGTAATAACAAAACAGAGAGGAGATAGAGACCCTTCTTTTCCCCCCAGTAAACACCCCTCAACCCATCACTGATTTCAAATATTGTACATCAACTACTAAGTAGAAACAGATCATCACAGAGACTCTTTATTGTGCAAAAGTAGAAATAGAGAAATGGAACAAGCTGGCCCCTGTCACTCTGTGAGACTGAGAACTTCGAACAAGTGTCACTGTTTCATGTAGTTTCTCATTCATGTTCTGTGTTCCCTAAATAGTACACACTGAAGAATACTTTCCTAGAAGTTAACTCCAAAACATTACCAACGTTGATGTAAACTTTGTCATGTGAACTAGGGACACACAGGGAGTTGGGAGAAGATCAACTTCTCAGAGGAAGTGGGTGTTTTGGGGTATGGACAGAGGCGTGACCCTGGGTTTTATCCCATGGCTGACACTATCCAACTATGCAGCTCTGGAGAGAAATCCAAAAATCCTTCCAGACCTCAGTTTCCCCATCTCAAAAATAATGTGAGGTTGTGAGGTTTTTGAGGTATCAAATTGTGTGTCTCCTTAAGATTCTCCAAGTAAATCAGAGCACATAAAAATATGAGGTCCGGGGAATACTATCCAAGAGCCATCAAGTGAGAAGGTAAGCCAAGTTCATAAGGCGAATTAATCCTTAGAAGCAAGTCTCAGCCAATAGCCAAGCGGCCTGTGATTCCCTCTGCTATGTTTTCTTATTTTTGTGCCAAGCCCAAAATGCTAAGTCATTGGTTTTGCTAGAAGGATATTTTCTTATTGCATTCTGAGGATTTGAACAAATATTTTCATTTTGAGGAAACTCTGAGAACATTTTCAAATTGAAGGTTAGATTTGCAGGACAAGAAGAGGCTCCAGGTTGCAGCATAGGACTCTCAGGTCTGGGCAGACCCTGGACGCGGAGGAGAGAAGGCAGCATCTGACCTACACTGCTGCCTTTGACAGGGCCCTTCCTCTCCGCAGAAACTGACACGACTCTGGCAAGGCCTGCGGGCACTGTGGTTACCAGGGCAGGGTTCCCTAACGGCAGGCACTGACAGAGTGTTCAGATTCAGCCTCGGGGCCGGTGACATGCTGAGCCCCAAGAGCTGGCCACCTACGTGGAAAACTGCGAGAGTTGCTTCCTTTCTTGCCCTTCTTTGCACAGGCGCCTGCCTGAAAATCCATTTCTGAGTCTTTGTTCACTTTCTGCAACTAGGCCCTTATTCTCAACTGCAGAGAAAGAACAGCCTGCAAAACTTCCAGCCCCCCAAATGAAACTATCACTAGCTGATCATCTTTGAACCAGCAAACAAGAATGAGTTGTCCTTCAATTTCTCCTTTTATTATATTTTTAAACACTTTCAAATTCTTTTCTTTCTTCCAGTTATTACATCAAAAACATTGAAACTCTGTGGTGGAAAGGGATTAGAGTTTCCTCACAGTGCTGAGCCAAAGGTGCTGCATTTAAAATAGCTTGGTGTTAAACCATGTTCCAAGAGTGGTTTTTCATCTAGTTGTCAACTCATCATTTAGGCAGCCTTGCATTGGGAGGGGAAGAAATCTTCATATGTTCATGTGTGTTCACACTTTAAAACTCAGATCAGAACTAATCTTCAAAAAGCCTTCCCTGAGTTCTCAGATTGGAGCATTTTCCTCAGAGCTGTGTTCCGTGAGCTGTGGTTTGCATGATCACCCACAAAGGCTTGATTCTCCAAGCGGTGCTGTTGGGATATAATGGAACTCCTAGGAGGTTGGACATAGTGGGAGGTCCTTAGGTCACTGAGGTGTGGGACCCTGGTCCCTTCTTTTCCTTCCTGGCTTTGCTTCCACGCTCATGGGGTGAGCAGTTTGCTTCATCGAGTGCAGCTGTCCCAGTGTACCTGCCTCACCACACACACAACACTATGGTGCCACTAAACCGTGGACTGAACCTCTGAAGCCACGAGCCAAAATAACCCTCTTTTTAGAAGTTCCCTGCCTCTGGAGGCCTCCTTTCACACTGTGACAGACTACACTTCGCTTTGGATCACTGGCCAAAGTGTATTACAATTGTATCTCTGTCTCCCCACTGGAGAAGAGCAACTGTGCCTCAGTCTGGTTTATGCCTCTCAATTCTCTGTAGATTTTACTCAAATGCCACTTTCCCATCCCATCCTCCACTCTTTTCTTTCTGATTTTTTTCTATAGCAATTCACTTTGACATGTTTAATTATTTATCAATTTACTAACTCAGTGTTTTAATTGTCTGCTCCCTGCTTCAACTAAACTATACAAGCAGTTGAAATAGCTCAAAAACTTAAAATTGTTTCTGATGTTTCAGTAAAACACTAGAAATTTATTATTTTATTGTGGTTAAAACTGGCACACTAGATGAAGCAAAGGGTAAGAGGCACATTTCTGAAGTACAGTAGAGGAAAAATAGCTACTGTGTTGTTTTTAATAATGTTATCTGTTCCCATCCATTAGATCTTGAATCTGGTACAAGGACTTGACCCAGATAACATGAAGGTAAATCTATAAGATCAGTGTCTTTGGATCACTTGTTAAACTGGGAAGACAAAAGGTCAAAGGAGATGTGACACGATTGGTGCTAACTAATCATTTCAAGGCTTCTCTCCAGTAGACAGTGGGAAGCCATCAGGAGCAGGAGAGGTACGCAGATCAGCATTTTCCATTAATTCCTTTAAATTCCACAAGGGGAAAAAGCTTTCATAGCAAAATCATGTTAGGAAATCTTGCACATTTCATAACCCATAGCAGAATGATAAAGGGTTAGAGATGTCCTGTGAGAATGTATCTAAGATTGTTTAAACCCAGTGATTTATTTGACCTCAGAAGACTGTTTTCTTTTCTCTTTGTTTAATATCTTGTGAAAATATGCTTCCTTTGCTTGTGAAATTTTCCTTAAAATCCTCTTTCTTTCCCATCCACCCATGTATAACTTAAAATACCCCTAAATCAATTCTAGCTTCAGAGCTAATCTATTGATGACTGCTAGGTAGATATGTCTGGGAAGGGCCCAAGTCAACAATATCAAAACTCAATGATTACGCATTGAAAAACAGCTTTAAGTGAAGGCCTAGTCATGAGTTTCTATTGAATATTGGGAATATATATATATATATATATACATATATATGTATATAGATTATATGTATATATTATATATATATATATATATATCACCATTACAAAATAGGTGACAAAGAGCACATGAAAAAGATATAATTCAAATAAACTCAACTTAAAGATATAACAGGAATTGTCAACATGTTGTCAGTAAGAAAAGAGAGTACAAATGGGTATAAACGGGATTGGATGAATTTTGGAAAACTTGTTAACTCTAAAGTGCTCGGTAAATTGTTGTTCAACGTTCAGATGAGCAAAGCCAATGCATATTTAGTTCCATCAGTGGTCATGCACGCCTTTAATCCCAGCACTTGGAAGGCTGAGGGAGGAGAATCATGAATTCCAGGCCTACCTGGCTTACATAATGAGACTTTGTCTCAAAAAGTGAAAAAATAAATTTTAAAAAACTGAAAGTGGGATGAGGGGAAGTGGCTCACTGGCAGAACACTTGCATAATATGGGAGAAGCCAGTTTCAGTCCTCAGCATTGAACAACAACAAAAAATGAACATGGTGTTTACTTATTTTGGCAAGTAAATTCTGATCAGCTAATATTTAGAAATGTGTGAAAGCCATTTGCAGCAGATAGCTTTTATTTCGGCAAATTCTAAATGCTCAAGGCTTCGTATTCGATTTCAGGAAGAATATAGTACTGAAATTCAGGGAACTCAACCTTGTCAGTAATCCACTCTTTCACATCAGACTCTAATTCATGGGATTGAGTAAGCAGCTATTTTTAGGAAGTGAGTTGACAAGAGCGTATCAACAACCAGACAGACACTGTGGTAGGAATCACATTTTTATAAGATCTTATTTAATCTTCACACAATCTTTTGAACTGTGCACTTTGCAGATGTGGGAAACTACAGATCAAGATGTGAAATAACTTTCCCAAAGCTCCACAACTTGCAAATGTTAGAGTCTGGTGTCTTTCTCTGAAATTTTAAAATTTCAAGATAAGATTCAGATATTTAGGGGTAATTCATATTTTCACAGTGCTGATGGTTCTTGTGGAAATAACTGTTGACCTAGGTGCTAGCTCAGTAGAAACTTTGAAAATTGGATCAAAACAAGGAGACATGTAGAGGTGAGTGGAAGAAGAAGCTATAGAAAATTATGTCTACTGTTATGTAAGTCATAAGAAATGGAGGAAGGAAAACATGTCTCTCCCCTAAATACACAGTGACTATCTTAAACCACAATGCTAGTTCTCAGTAGTATAATAATAACATATGTAGTATCACTAGCCAAATATCACAGTAAATCAGTTCATTGAGCAGGATCTACCATTCCAGTGTCCAGAATCCAGAATAGTGACACTGGGTGCACCAAGAATTTTTTAACAAGAACCTTTTGTTCAACACTTAAGCTGTTTTCTACAGAACGTTTTAATTTGAGACTTAATGTAAATGATGAACATATCTCTTTAAAATAATCAATGTATGTGACATCTTTAATAATATCATTATGTAAATTAACTTAAATCTAAATATATCTTTAAATCTCTGGACGTCATCTTCTCTAGAGATATCTTCTTATAATGAAATTGTGAATCACCTTCTGGTCCTTCCTCATGCTTAATCAACTAGTGTTAAACACTCTTCCTGAAAGACTGAAGTGTCCTTATTTTGGTGTGCTATAGATCTTCAGTTTTGTAGGTCTCAAGTTTTTGTGATCACAGTACTCTTCTCTGTATCTCTAAGGTCTTGCTGAACTTCAGTTTGTTATACATTTATAATTCTATATCTCTATCTATCTACCTATCTCAATTTTCCTTTCTTCCTTTTTTCTTTCTATTCATATATAGCTTAATTTGGCTCATGCTTTTGGGGAATTTGGTTCATAGTCAACTGGCACCAAGCCAGAAGGCAGAAGGACACAGCAGGGCAAAGCTGGTTTGCTCATGGTGATTGGAAAGCAGAGGAGAGCAGTATCAGAAAAAGGGTGGAGATACAGAACCCAAGACTTACATAGATGTACCTGAAATTGTGCTATACCAATCCCCCAGGCAGAAGTCTAAGTCCCTTGTGAGACTCAAGGCAAACTCAAGGCAGTGAGACTATAAAAATCAAAACAAGTTACATGGCACAGGGTGAAAATTCCCATTGCAAAAGGAAAGACTGAGGAATGGGAAATAAGAACAAAGCAAGACTAATACCTAGCAGGAAAAATAGTTATTAAAGTCCTATAGCTCAATATCTGGCATCCTAGGGATATAGTGGTAAAATGTGTGTTTCAAAGAGATTGAATCACCCAATGGCTTTGATGGCTGCAACCCACATGTCCTATCTTTTGGGCTGGCTCCACTCTTAGCTTGTGCTCCATCTCCGAAATCCTGGGGTTTCCATGGCATGTGTAGCTCCACTCCCACAACATCAACTACTGCCTTCTCAGGGACTCCTTGTCTGGCCTCTCAGGCCTTCCTTTGAAATCTGGGTAAAAGCTTCCTGGACCCCATAACTCCTGAATTCTGTATTTCCATAAAAGAAGTATCATGTAGATGATGCTAAGGTCTGCTGTTAGTGCAAGCAGTAGCCAGGTATCCCAGAGTATGGCAGCACTTGGCCTCCAAGTACCTGTATATCTGAGCTCAGTGGAATGAAGCCCAGGTAACCAATCATTTCAGGGACTCTCTTCTCAAATGAAACGTTTACATTTTTCCTTGAGCCTGTGACTCAGGCATTCTTGCTGATTTCTGAAATGCTCTCAAAACATCTTTCTTCTTGTCCCTGTACAAAATACTTGGTTTCTTTTTAATGGAGATAAATTCTTCAGCAATTACACTTATTTTGGGCCTAAATTTACACATGGTTTCTGTTAGACTGAAATTTAAATTTTTAAGATTTTTCTGCTCTGCCTTTTACCCCTGATTCTCATGATAAACTCAGATAAAGGCAGCCTAGAGTGCTCATGCTACAGCCTGATTGCTGGACTGCTTTGGAACTTCACCCTTAAATTCCATCTTATGCCAAGTTAGGCAAATTTTTTTTGCCAGAGTGTAACATGCATGTAGTCCAGTTGCCAATTAAGTCCTTGTTCCCGAGTGAAATCTCATGACACTGGTTTTTACTGTCCACATTCCTATTAGCAGTCTGGTCTTCTGAACTTCAACAAAAATCACCCATCAAATTCTGTTTATAGCATTCTAGGGCTTCTCTAGCCTACATCTCCAAAATTTTCCAAATTCCTTTTACGTAATAGCTACAAAAAACTTTTAAGCCATGTAGCCAGGTACAGTCACAGCAATGATCCCACTTCTGGTACCAATTTTCTCTTATTAATTCGCTTTCTCATCACTGTAACACAATACCTGACCCTCACAAATTAAAGAAAGAGAGCTTAATCTCGCTCATAGCTTCTGGGAATTGAGTTCATGATAAGCTGGATCCACAGCAGAAACATCCTAGTGAAGTGGCATAGTGGGGCTAAGTTGCTTAGTTCACGGTGGCTGGAAAATAGAGCCGGGGAACATAGCAGGGAGTAAGGGTGAAGGGTCGTGAACCTCAGGGCCGACCCTCGACGGCCTAACCAGACATGCTCAGAAGATACTCGGAAGTTTGTTCACAATCATTTTTTTTTTTTTAGAGATGAGGTCTCACTCTGCTGCCTAGATTAGACTTTCAAATTATTATCCTACCTCAGTCTCCTAAGTACCTGCATCTATAGGCATCCAACATCATCCCCAGCTGCTTAACTTTTATAATAATCTTAGTAAAAACATTTATCTGTTATACTTAATTCAGTTCTACCAGATATAAAAGTAACACAAACACATTTAAAAGATATTTTTGAATCCTTAATTCACACTCTTGTGTTGTTTTTAATCTTAATTTTCTGTTCTAGACAACCTAACACATTGTCAGAAAACAATTTAGGTGTTTTCTGAAGGTAATTATTTTTGTGGTTTATAACATGGCCTAGAAAAAGAGCTATTAATAGGAAATAGGCTCAACTAGATGGAAATAAATGATATTGATGCTCAATAACAAACTAGCTGAAAAAGAAACCATGAAACAATCTCCTTTTCAATCATTACAAAACCTTACATGGGAATAAACCAAGAAGACAGAAGAACTCTACAATGAAAACTATAAAACAATAATGAAAGTAGTTGGTGAGGACACACAAAAAGGAAAGGCATCTCGTGTGCATGGATTCAGAGACATAAAATTGTTAAAAGGTCCACACAACTGGGTATAGAGGCACATAATTTTAATCTCAGCACTTAGGAGGCTGAGGCAGGAAGAGTGTGAGTTCAAGCTCAGCTTGGACTACACAGCAAGTCTCTGTCTCAACAAAACAAAGCCAAACAATACAAATTACAATGTCCATGTTACAGCAATCTATAGATTCAGTACAAAACCTATCAAAATACCAATTACATTCTTTATAGAAATAAAAAAAAAACCCTAACATTCACAGGAAGCCCCACAAAAGACCTTGGAAATCCAAAGCAATACCAAGCAAAAATAGCAAAGTTGTAGGAATCATAATACTTGACCTCAAAACAAACAGTAACCCTATAATAGCTAAAATAGCATGGTACTGGCAAAAACCAGACCCATCAATTAATATAAAATAATAAGAAATCCCCAAATAACCCACATTTTTACAGCCAAATAATTTTTCCACAAAGATATCAAGAACATACATTGGAGAAAAAAGAATTATCTTCAATAAATGGTGCTAGGAAAATGGTATAACCATATGCAGAAAAATTAGCTTTTTACCCTGTATAATTATAATCATATACCCTAGCTCTTGCTATATGTAAAAGTCAACTCAAAATGCATGAAAAATTTAAATGTAGAATTCAAAACTGTGAAACTGCCAGGAGAAAGGAGAAGTGCTTGAGAACATTGGTCTGGGCAGAAATGTTTTGCAACAAAAAATAAGGTTACATAAAGTAAAACGTTTCTTCACAGCAAAGGATACAAACAGACTTAAGAGACAACCTGAAGAATGGGAGAAAAAATGTTTGCAAACCATTTGTTGTGCAAAAAATTACTATCCAAAGTGTGTAAGGAACTCAAACCAAAAAATAAAAAAGTCCAGGTAAAAATGGGCAAATGACCTGAACTGACTTCTCTCAGAAGATATACTGATGCCCAACAGTATAGGAAAACACTGCTCAACATCACTAATCACCAAGGAAATGCAAATCGAAACCACAGCAGGCAACATCTCACCCCATTACAGCGGCTATTTTTAAAAAGACAAATAATAAATGCTGCCAAAGACAATTTTATACATCGTTGATGGGGATGAAAATTACTACAACTACTATGAAAAATAGTAGTGGAGGTGCCTCAGCAAACTGGAAATAGAGTTCCCTTATGGTCAGCGATCCCACTACAGGACATGTGTATCCAAAGAAAGGCAGTCAGTACGGAACAAGGCTGCCACACCGCCATGTTTATTGCTGCACTCTGCCCAAGGGCTAAGATTTAGAATTAAACTAGGTGCTCGCCGATGGATGAATGGATAAGGAAATGTGGTATGTAAAGAAATGAAACCCTGCCATTTTAAACAATATGAATAAGTCTAAAGGATATATGTTAAGTGAAATAAGTCAGGCAAAAAAGGAAAAATATCCTAGATCATATTCTGTAGGAATTCTATGATATTCTATAGAAGCTAAATACGTAGGTGTCATAGAAGAGTAGAATAGTGGTTATAAGAGGCTAAGAGCAGGAAGAAAGAAAAAGGGGATGTGTAGCAGGTAAGGATGTAGCTAGATCACAGCTACAGCTAATGTTCTATAAAATACCGGGGTATGGTTGGCAAAAGTTATTATCTATTTCAAAATAGCAGTAAAGATGACTTTGAATATTCTCAGCCCAACGACGAGGAAATGATAAATGTTTGAAGTGATGGAGATGTCAGTTTTCATGACCTGATCAATACAAGCATGTATATGTGTATTGAAATATCACACTATATCCTGTAAATATGTATAATTATTATGTCAATGACAAATTCTAAAAAATATATCAAGCAAAAAGAAAAGAAAAACGGTGATAGAAGAAAGGGGAAAGGAAAAAATATACACATACACAAGACAGTTAAGATAATTATACAGTGGCTTCTCTTGGTCCACTGAGGGGAAATTTTGTCCTAATAATTTTATGTACAATGCTACATGCTTATATCTTGTACTCTGAGCAACTACTGTGAATGAACAATATTCAGTGTATTGGTTTTTGTGACTCCTCTACTAGTCTGTTCTGAAGCTCTGTTTTATTGTTATTACTTACTTTTCTCTGATTAAAATTTTAAAAAGAACATACAAACTACTTCCCCAAAATGGCAAAAAATAAAATATATTAGTACCGATCTGCCATATTTAAATCTAAAACCTTTTATATAAACATATTTTATGAGTATTGATATAAGGATATAAAATATGCTTAAAGAAGTTGCACGAGTATGCCATTCAAGTATGCCACTTGTGATTATCATAAATTGAATTTATACGTTCACATTAGTGCAACTCAGATCAAGAAATACAGCATTCTGTCTACCCCAAAATTCCCCTAATGATCCCCAGAACTTTTATTCCTCTCTTGTTTCTAAAGGTAACCACTTTGTGGGCTGGGGAGATAGCTCAGCAGCACATCTGGTAAGCAGAAGGTCCTGAGTTCAATTCCTAGTACCAAGAAATAAAAATAAATAAACAAATCAAGGTAACCACTCTAGTGGATCTTATATCATTGCTGGGTAATGTGTTGATGCATAATACTCTTTATGGGTATTTAGTTGATTCTGTTTGAGGAAATTCAGAATAATGTTTCTATAAACATTTTTATACCCATTTTTAATTCATCCATGCATTTTTTATTTGTATATGATTAGGAATCAAATTTATAGGTCATAGGATTTTTTTTTTTTTTTGTCTTTTTAAGACAGGGTTTCACTATGCAGTTCAGGCTGGTCTTGAACTCACTTTATAGCCCAGGCTAGTCTTGAACTCACGATGATCCTCCTGCCTCAGCCTCCTCAGTGCTGGGATTACAGGCATGCGCCACCACACCTGGCTGTAGTAGGATATATTTATGTTCAGATTGAATTAGTGCCAGGATTTTAAAAGAGTCTCATTAACTCAAGAACTGCAGATAGTATACATGATTTCCAGCAACTTC
Source organism: Dinomys branickii (assembly GCA_004027595.1). Classification (NCBI taxonomy): domain Eukaryota; kingdom Metazoa; phylum Chordata; class Mammalia; order Rodentia; family Dinomyidae; genus Dinomys; species Dinomys branickii. Next base: position 14,377 of record PVLD010001416.1, on the reverse strand, counting down.
ACAGCTTTACAAATGCTACTCGGCAAAAATTGGTATCATTACTATTTTAATTTTAGTTATACTGACAAGTAAGTGACAGAATCTCACTGTGTAGTTATTAGCATTTCCCTAATTACTTTCCTATGTTTTACATTTTAAGATTTAAATTTTTAATTAAAATCCTAATTTTTACTCTTTACTATATAAATTGTTGACATTTGTAGAATTTTTTAAAAAGATATTTAATGTCTATTGGTCATTTTAAAAAATTAAAGTATGGAGGCTGGGCCCCAGGCACAGGAATACACACACACACACACACACATATATACACTTTTGGTGGGCGGACCAACAACCAGAACCCCAAGATCCAGGACAGCTATTCCCAGGCACATGGAGTAATCAGCAAGAAGAGCAACAGGAAGTGTCTGAAGAAGCAGCAAGCAGCCAGCAACTGGGCTCTGGAGAACTCCACAAACAGAAGACCAGTCCAGCCCCCAACATCCAAAGGCCAAGATCAGCTCCATGCACTGCACCTTCCCCACGGCAAACTTAGCTAGAGCACACAGCACATTTCTGGGGTCTGACGTGGGTGCCATCACAGAACTGTACACACCAGAGGTATTCTGCTACTTGTATTCCCTCTTACTTGTCTGATTGGCTATCCCTGTCCTGTCTCATTGGAAGGTGTCTTATATTTTGTGCTCATTTTTGATTTAGGGTTCTTTTTCTGTTTTTACTCTCTTCTTTTTGGGTCTACGTTTTTCTTTCTTTTCTTCTTTTTCACTGTTTAGATTTCTTACCTGTCTTTTTCATTTTCTTCTATTGATCCTGTTTCTCCACTGTTTTTTAAATTGAAACTTTCAAGTCAGTAAACATTGTCTCTTCCATTGCTGATTACTGCTTCGCATTCTATGTCATTATTTCCCTCCTGTGTCCTCCAGTTTCCCAAAACACGGGTGCCCATCCTCTGACCTCCAGCCTTGACTCTGCTATGGTTGACTTCATTCATCACTTTATCCTGTCCCCTACCCATCGGAATCCTCCACCCCCGCAAAAGGGTAAAATCACACCACGAAGGGGAGAATCACTGCATACAAATACATGGTATATGTTTAATTTTGTTATATAAACTTTAGAGTTTGCTCCTGTGGTTAGAGGTAGCAGGAATGTTATCACAGTTTGTCAGTAGTTCAGCCGTCCTTGAAACTATTGTTATTACTAATAGTACTGTTTTAGCCACAATGTCACACTTGTTTAAATCAGTTTTTCTCCCCTGTATGATAACTCTGTATGGGGGTCATAATCACCGTCACAACCCAGTACTAAAGGATTGGGTGCTGAGCCAAATAGTAACTTTGCATTCTTTACAAATTAGGAAGGTAGGTTCTTGGGATAGCTATAAAGGATCACCTACATCTAGAGGACTTTCTGGAAGAACAGACATCTCCTAGGGAATCCTCAGTACTGGTGATAAAGCTATTATAAGAAATCAGCAAGCATCAACATATAAGACAAAATAAAATAAAAAAGAGAAAATATAAAATCACAAGACACGGAACCAAAATGCAACCCCAAAGCCTCACCAGGACAAGCCCAGAACACAATTAGAAAGTCTAAATTGGAAGTGAAACACAGCACTTTCTTTTTTTGTTTGTTTGTTTTACTTTCCGAAATGATAGCAACAGAAGTGAAAAAACATGGAAAGGGCTATAGAAAAAATAATCTCTCAGATACAAAAAGAAATGATGCTTAATATCAAAGATATTAGAGAAGACACAGATAAAAGAATAGATGAGCTTTGAAAAGTGATAGAAACAAAAAATGCTCAACTTAGGAAAGAAATGGAATCCATGTAACAAATCCAAACAGAAATCCAAGAGATTAAAACCTCCACTGAAAGTGTATGGAACAGATTGAATGCAGAGGATGGGATACCAGATCTTGAAGACAGAACTGCAGCTATTAATCAGAAAAAGAAAGATATCTTTAAAATAGCAAGAGACCATGAAAGATCAATCCAGTAGCTATAAGATGTGACAAAGAGTAACATAAGATTGATTAGGGTCAGTGAAAAGGTGTAGAAAGCACAAATGTCATAAAACCTCTTCATAGAAATAATGGCAGAAACCTTGCCAGGCGTGGATAAAGAATTTTACATACATACAAATAATGAAGCATCTAGAACTCAAAATAACCATGACCAAAATAAAACTACACCAAGACATATAATAATCAAGATTCCGGAAGTTCAGCACAAGAACAGAGTATTAAAAGCTGTTAGAGAAAAGAAGCAGATAACCTATTTTTAAAAAGCCCATCAAAATCACAGCAGATTTCTCAACAGAAATGCTCAAATCAAGAATTTAAAGTGAAGTATTTCAGGTCCTGAAAGAAAACATCTTCCAACCCAGATTGATACATGCTGAAAAACTATCTTTCAAAATTAATGGAAAGTCCAGGTGTGGTGGTGCATGCCTGTAATTCTAGCACTCGGGAGGCAGAGGCAGGAGAATTGCTGTGAGTTTAAGGCCAGCCTGGGCTACATAGTGAACTCAAGGCCAGCCTGAACTACACAGAGAGACCCTGTCTTAAAAAATAAATTAATGGAGAAATAAGATACTTCCATGACAACCAACAACTGAAGAAGTTCATGATCACCAAGCCAACCCTACAAAAAGTACTGAAAGATGTTCTAGATAGAGATAAAAATGGTCAAAATTTCAAGAACAACAACAAAAAGAAACCATCAGGCAGAGTAAGCAATTAAGCAGAGGGAAAAAGCAGGGAACCAACAGTAGGAAAATACAATGACAGAGGTAAGCCAATAAATATCAGTTATAACCATTAATGTAAATGGCCAGAATTTACCGATCAAAAGATGTTAAAAGGTTGGAAAGGTAAGTCATTGCTTCTCAGCTTTTTGGCTAAGATCAAGTGAAAAGATAAGGCACAGACTGGAAGAAAATCTTTACAAAGTATATACTTGATAAAGGTGCTGATCTAGAATATTTATAAAGAACTCTCAACACTCAAGAGTAAGGACACAAGCAAAACAATTTTTTAAAATTTGAACAGACACTTGACAAAAGAGGATTTTGGTTGCAGAGAAGTGAATGGAAAGCTGCGTCGCATCATTAGTTGCCAAGGAAGTGAAAATTAAAGCCCAGCAAGCTAATACTTCACACCTATTAGAAGGGCTAAAGCTAAAACAATCAGCCACACAAAGGGCTAGTGAGGATGTGGAGAAACCAGAACTCTCCTACTCTGCAGTGGGGATGCGACCCATGAAGTCACTTTGGAAGGCAACGTGTCAACCTCCACGTGCTCCAAATATTCTACCCCTGGCTGTTCACACAAGGGAGTAGACAGCACAGGCCTTCACATGAGCATCTTGTACACAGTTGCTCACGGCAGTGTTATTTATAGTTGTCAAAACCTGGAAACAACCCAAAAATGCATCCACAAGTAAAAAACTATCTCATATTCATACAATGGAACACTACTCAGAATAAAAAGAAGTGAATTACTCATTTAAAAAAAACAGGACCCAACAATATGCTGTATATAAGAAACACATTTAACTCAAAAAGAAATTCATACACTGAAAATCAAAGGATGGAAAACAATCTTTCATGCAACATGAACCCAGAAAAAAGTAGAGCTAGGTATTCTGTTTGCAGACAATGTGAACTTCAAACCAAGAGTAATCAAGAGAGATAAAGAAGGTCACTACACACTTGTTAGAGGAAAACTTTAAGAGGAAGAGACAACAATCATAAATATATATGCACAAAATATGGGAGCACCCAACTATTATTATTAATATACATGAAACATCAAATAAGCAATAACACAATTGTAATGGGAGAACTCAATACCCCAAAGTCACAAAGACATAGGTCAACTGGACAAAAAAATCAGCAAAGAAATTTTAGAAGTGAACCAAGCCTGTAATAAATGGACTTAATAGATGTTTGCAGACTCATCATCATCAGAATACACATTCTTCTCAGCTGCACATGGCATGTTCTCAGAAACAGACCATGTACTACCTGCAGAACATGCTTAAGTAAGTGCAAAGGAATTGAAATGATCTCATGTGTATTATGTGATCATAGTGCAATGAAATTGGAAATTAATTGTACAAGAAATTGCAAAAAAATCCGTAAACACATGGAAATTAAATAACACCCTCCTAAACAACGAATGGATCACAGATGAAATTAAAGAAGAAATTTAACACTATCTATGACTAAAGGAGAAAGCAGATACCACATACTAGAACTTATGGGACACAAGGAAAGGAGTCCTAGGAGGGCAATTTATAGCAGTGAATTCTCATATCAGGAAAACAGAATAAACACAAGTAAACAATCAAATGTTACACCTCAAGCTTCTAGAAAAAAGAAAAGCAAGGCAAGCTAAAAACTTACAAGGGAAGAAATTATAAAGATCAGATCAGAAACTGATGTATGGAGACTAAGAAAGCAATACAAAGAATGTTAATGGATCAAGGAACTGATTCTTTGAAAAAATAAATAAAATTAATAAACCCTTAGCCCACCTTATCAAAAAAGGAAAGCAAAGACTCAAATTCATGTACTGAGGAATGAAAAGGTTGAAATCACTGCTGATCCTGTTGAAATTCAGAAGATCATCAATACCTACTTCTAAAATCTTTACTCTCGTAGGATGGAAAACACAGAAGAAATGGACAGATTCCTGGATATGTATGAATTAACAAAACTGAACCAAGAGATATAAAAATTCTGAATAACACAATATCAGTTAATGAGACTGAAAATGTAATTAAAAATTTACAAACAAAGAAAAGCCCATGTCCTGAGGGATTCACTGCTGATTTATACAAGACATTTAGAGAACACGTAATGCCAATTTGCCTCAAAATCTTTCCTGAGCACACACTTTGAAGTTATCAATGTGCAATGCAACAACTATTGTTGGTTTCCTGTTGCTTTGTCTATAATTCAATTTTGATTACACTGTTATTGTGCCACTTTGTGTCCCTTTGTTAATGCTTTCCTCTTTTTTGTTGATGGTGTTCTTTTTCTTTTGCACTTTAAAAAATAAAAAAATTATAAAAAAATAATAATAGTATACTATATCTGGATGACATGTAAAATACCCTTTTTGAAAAGGCAGAGCACTAAACAAGGGCACTGTATTTTTTATATTAAATGTATTTACTCATTTTCTAGTACTTTATAGATTTTCTAGTGCTCTCAATCTCTCACATTCATTTTTTTTGAGTTATTAAATTTGTCAATAGTAAATTTATTCTATAAAAAAATCTTTAATGAAATTGAAAGGGAAGCAATATTCCCTAACTCATTCCTAGAGGCAAGATTTACCCCGATACCAAAATCAGTAAAAGACCCAACCAAAAAAGTGAACTATAGACCAATGTCTCTAAAACCAGACCCTTGTCTATCACCATGCACTAAATATGGGTCAAATATCTAAATATTAAAACAGAAACACTGAATTTACTGGAAAAGGAAGTAGGTAGAAATCTTGAATATATAGGCGTAGGCAGAATCTTTATGAACAAAACCAAAACTGCATGGAAAATACTCCAAAGAATCAACAACTGTGATCTTTTCTTACTAAAAGGCTTTTGCACATCAAAAGAAATTACCAACATAGTGAAAAGAAAATCGAGAGAGTGGAAAACAGTTTTAGCCAACAGCCCCTCAGACAAAGGACTTATATCTAGAACCTATAAAGAATTGAAAAAAATCAGACCTCCAAATTTAAAGACCCAATCCAAAAATGGGCATCTGAGAAGAATACATACTTCTCAGATGAAGAAACACCAGTGTACATATATGATAAAATGTTCAACATCGCTGGTCATTTAAGAAATGCAAATGAAAACAACACTGAGATTCTGTCTCATCCCAGAAAGAATGGGAATTATCAAGAAATCAACCAATACAAGTGCTGTAGAGGCTTTAGGGAAAAAAGAACCCTTTTCCACTCTTGCCAGGAGTGCAGACTGGTACAACCACTGTGGAAATCAGTGTGGAGATTCTTTTAAAAAGCTAGCATTAGAGGTACCATTTGACACAGTTATTCCCCTTCCGGGTATTTCCCAGGAATTATTAAAAACATCATACCACAGAGATACACATGCACCCATGTGTAAAGCAGCACAATTTGTAATAGCTAAATCTTGAGAACAACCCAAATGTCCATCAACCGAAGAATGGATAAAAAAGTTTTTTATGCAATGGAGTACTACATAGCTATAAAGAAGGACAAACTTGAGACTTTTTTGGTAAGTGGATGCAGCTTGAGGCCATACTCCAAAGTGAAATCAATCTCACATGTGTAAACATCTTATTGTCTCCTTAGTGTAAGAAGCTGAAAGAGTGAATAACATGCAAAATATACAGTAGATTTTGGGAAATGGGAAGAACCTGTTCAAAAGGAAAGAGAAACTGGGTGGGGGAAAGGAGAAAATAAGGAAGGGGAAAGGAAAAGGTACACAAGACAGTTAAGATAGCTGTACTACTAATTCCTACCAGTTCAGTGAAAGGAAAGGTTTATGCTTATATCATCTGATCAATTTTGCATGACTATATCTTGTAATCTGAGCAACTACTTTGAAGCTAATAATAAGCAATGTACTAACCACTGTTACTCCCCTACTATCTTGTTTTGAAATTTTGTATCGTTTTTAGTCTTTAAAATAAAAAATTAGAGGTAAGTTTTCTCCATTTTATTTTTATATTCACTTCTGATACAATGCAGTATAGTCATAAAATGTTGTAGATGATAAAAATATTTGTTATTTGTAGATATTTGTTGTGAAATACTTATGACTTTTGTTATAGTTCATAGATGCTTCTGCATAGATATAGTGAATTTTTAAAGTTCACTCTAGTACCTATAAAGTCAGTTTATTGATTTTGTTTGTATCTTCTCTATTACTGATTTTTGTTAGCTTGATTTATCAAATACTGACAGAATATGTTAAAACATCTCACTAAGTTACTGAATGTGTGACCTTCATCAATAATTATCTATGGTATTGTCAAGGATATGAGAGAAACATTGGTAGCTAGGTTGTTTTTGTAGTTCATGTGCCTTACATGTGAGCACGATAGGCCACTACAAGAACTGGAGTTGACTGAGCTGAGTCCTTGCTCTGATACTGAGCACTGTAAAGGAAGAAAGGCCTGAGCACTTCTTTGCAGGGTTTTCTTGGCAGTAGAAGTGCAATGGGTGGAAATGACAGGGTGATGATGTGAGAAAATAAACAAATCAGGAAAAATAACATTTCCAGTATGTGCCTAATCCTAAAAAGCACTTGCTGAGGTGATTGTGATATTGTCGGTGATAGGAGTCTTCAAGAAAAGTCTTAGATAAGTACTAACTATGAATGAAAAATAGGCTGTGTATATAAATCTACCTTGATATGGGGGCCCACTGGGATGGTCACCCAGTGGTAGCCCCTGTACATTCACTCGGTCTTCATTGAGAATAGAACCTTCTGATGCTAGCCTCGACACCCATGCCCTCCTCTTAGGTGCTGCCTGCAAGCACGGTTCTGGTTGAGTGTGGTCCTGCTCCCCTCTTCAGCCTCAGGAAAATCCCTGAAAGACAAAGTTCCAAGGTTAGCGCCAAGTGGTGCACCCCAATATGTAGGACTCTGAGGATAAATCTCAGGCAGACATTCTTGCAATGAATTTTGCAATGAATCGTTTGCTTGCTCTGACAAATATTTTTTTTTGAATTCTTTCCTTGGCAAGACACTGGGGGAGGATGCAATTCCCAAAGATAATATAAACAATTCCTTGAGCGCTCAACTCCAAGCTTCAAGAACTGTTCATATAGAACTCACAGCACCATGGCTTTCTCTTGTGAGTAAAAGCAAGGTAACATCTTCACTGCTCTCTAAAAAGGTATGAAAGGTACTTGAATAATTTTCAGCACCTCAAATGTAACCTCCGCCTTATATGGCAATCAGTTATTGAATGGAATGGGAAAAAGCCAGCCATCTCCTCCATCTTGTGCTGCCATGACAATTGTGGAAGTTGATGGAACAAAATGAGACCCCGCCCCCAAATATTGTGTATTCATTTACTGTTCCTCCAACAACCTTTAGTAAGAGAGAGCCAGTTTGTACCCGATCTTGTTTCTGGGGCCTGTTGTGTGATGTCAGTTGAACAATTGTTTCTTATTTCTGTTTAGTCTGTCTACAAGTCATCTCACTACTTCTCATCCTATTTTCTTGATTCTTTTCCAGCCATGGTTTCAATCATGCACCTTTATTAAGTGCATCAATAGATGGCCATCAATTATAGAAAGTCACTTTTTAACCACTCCCTCTGCTCACCTGCATCTCCTAGCCACCCCATTACATATCCTACACTCTGACACTCTGCTGGATATTGCCTTTTTGAACTACTTCTCCCCAGTGACCCTCCAATTCCTCTTCCTTTTCTGCATCCATTGCCATAACCTGTATGGACTATTTCATCACCCAACTGTTCATATCAGATACCTAAATCATCAAAAGGCTCTTGGAATGAAATTCAATCTAAATTTAGGTCACCAGATACTTAAGGAGTCCATTAGCCTGCCTTAAACAGTACAAGTGGCCTCAGGAGTATAAGGTCAGGTTCTTCTTTACAGTCTAAATGGAGAGACAGAAGACGGAGCACACCACAGAGCAGAGAAGCACCATCCCGGAGCGTCCCCTTAGGGCATAGGATGGCAGGTACCACGATGGCTCAGCAGCAGCGCACCTTGCTCCGCCTGAGTGAAAGCATTGGTTAAAGAAAGGATCAGGGTTTAGCATCAGATCTGCAGTTATCCATAGGACAGAAAGTGGGGAGGGAATGGGCAAGAGTAACATCAACAAAGACTGGAACCTGCCATGTCATCTCATCAACCTTCTGTTTCAAGACTGGATTCTTTCCTCTCAGCTTTTCAGTTGCATTTTCTATTACTCATGCTTTCACATTATTACAATATTTCCCATAATCAGTCTTGTATTTAGTTACTTGGTTATATTTGCTGTTTGTTGAGTACCCAGTAAGTGTGAGGCATTAAGTCCTTTTTTCTTTTTTAAAATTTATTTTAAAAATAAAAGAAGGAAAACATATTAACAAACAGGCATCCATTCACAAAATAGCATAAGAACAATACAAACAATGCAGAGTTACAGACAAAGTGGTAGGAAATTAACAATGGTTGTATTACGTATTGTTACATTCAAAGTGATTTCTCAGGAAAACAAATAGAGACATACAATATTGATCGGTTCCTTATAGTAAAGCAACAGAAGACAGTAGCACCACTGTTATCCTGTATATACATACATACATAATTTTCCTTTCTTTCCCTTCTCTTTTCCCACACCCCAGTTGCCCTTTACTTTTGAGCATTTTCCTTTCATTTCACAATGTCTATCACCCCTCCTAGTTTTTATTTACTCTTTCAGGTTCTTACACTAGTGAACCAGTACATTGCTTATACATGCAGGTCTGATTTATTTCACTTATGAATATGGTCTGTAGTTGTGACCATTTACCTATAAAAGGTGAGGCATTAAATCTTGCAAAATGCTATCTCATTTAATCTCCCCCCAACCTGATAGAATGTACACTGTTGCCATAAACATTATGTACATGAGGAAACCAAGCCTCAAAAAAGTGTAACTAAACTCAGAGTATATACTAAAGTGCTTGAGGGTTTCATAGTCCTGCAGGCAGGTGTTCTGATTTAGTGGGTTTATCTGGGACTTGTATATGAATTTTGTCAAATCACCAAAATGAATGAGAACCATGTTTAGAGAAGCACTGTACCAAGCCCTGTCAGCTTCTAGGTGTGTCTGTCCTTGGGGATGAAGAACTTATTACTTACTGTTGTGTCTTATGAAGTCAATGACAACAGGTTCTTGCATGATATAAATGTTAAAAAAAAAAACTTTATTTAGCTGATTGGTGCCATGACAGTAAGGATTCCTAGCTTTTTAAAAGAAGGAAGCTTTATCCTTTAAGGATGAAAAATTTTCCTTTCATTGTTAATGGGTTCTTATTTTAAATGACAAAGTTAGAAGGTTTTATAACCTCATATCTCCTCCAGACTGAGTCTCATAATATTGCTACCCTTTTTTATTCTGTCAGTAACTTTCTACAAACATTTCCAATTCATCTGTCCTGCTAAACTAGTGATGTTTCTACAATATAAATCTGGCCAATGTCATTGTATAACTTAAGCTTCTTCTGTGACTTCTCATCGCTAAAAGGAACACGACCACCCAGCTGAGCATGGCGTCTAAGTTCTTCTGGAATTGTACCCCGTCCCTCTCCAGATTTTTGGCTCAACATTCCCACTTAGGCCCTGAGTGCAAAATACTTCAGACTACTTTTGATTCTAAAATTCATAAAACCGTCTCCTGCCTCTTTGTCTGCTTTTCCGTGTGCCTGCCATTTCCTCCTCAGTTTTAACCCACAAATGGCCATTCCTCCTTTAACTGGAGTCTCTCCTCTGTGCTGGAATGCCTGGTTCTTCTAAGCAAGAGTGATTGTTTTCTCTTTGAGTTCATGTGTCTACTGTAGTGTATTCTGCTTATTACCACACATTCCCCTTTTGACTGCAAACTCCCCAACAGTGGAGATGGAATCACCCTCACCTCCATGACGTGTGTCTAATATAATGCTCTACACAAAAAAACTTCAGTTGCTTTTTGTTGAATAGATGAGTAAAGGAATAAATCAAGGAATGAAAAAGGTTGAATGAAGGAAGGTCTCTCTTTCCCATCTCGAGCCAACCCACCAGGAATCTGTTGGCTGAACCATGTAACATTTCCAGAGCTTGATTACTTCCTCTTTGTTGAGCCCCTCCTGCTTCAAGCACCCCTATTACCCAAGATTGCACTAACAACTGCCTAATAATTCCCTGAGCTTTGATTCTTGAGAGTCTTTAAAGTCTGTGATTGCCCACAACAAAAGCTAAATTTATTGTTTAGATGTAGAAATCAGATTGATACTCTCCTCTGGCTTCCATTTCATGCAGAACAAAGCTCAAATTCCCACATGCAAGGCTTTGTGAGGCTTTGTAAGCATGACCAGCACCCTTTAATCTACTATCTAGCTCCTACTACCTTCTAATCTCAGCCGCTACCCGCTCCCGGCACACTGGTACTGGCCTCTGCTGTTCCCCAGACACGCCAGGCAAGCTTCCACCAGAAGGCGATTGTCCTGGCAGGTCTGTGTGCCTGCGGTGCCCTTCGCTCCGTCAGCAGCGCTGACTTCCCCAACTCTGTGAAGTGTTTGCTTCAAGGCTTCTCAGTGAGCTCTAACCTTAACCACCACATTCAACATTATTCTCCTGACTGGCATTTACCTTCATGCTTATCTTCTAACATATAAGAATATAAATATTATTCATGACTCTCATGATTGATAGTCTAACATACAGTGTATTATTTGTGATTCATTATTTATGGTCTAACATGTAGTGTATTACTCTTCACTGTCATTGTTTATGGTCTGACTCTCCCTGCTAGAGTGTAAATTTACATGGAGTTAGTGGAATTTGTACACTGATATATTCTAATTGGCTCAGCAGTGGCCCGGAACATGATAAATGCTCAGCAAATAAGGGTTACATGAATAAATGAATGTGTGCCTACCCTGCTACATTCCCTCCTTATGTGCCCTGAACTTACAGACTTCAATAATGAATCTCTACTCCCAAATATATACCCGTCATTTAGTAGGTGCTTAGTAAGTACTTGAACAAATAGATGCACATGAACTGTGTGTCAATGGATCACACTCGAGGGGGAAACATGTCAGCTAATAATCAGGGTAGTTTATTTAAAACTCCTTGGTGTTTATTTTAACAAAAGCTTGGATTGGATCACTAAAGTAGGATGTCATTGAGGCCTCTGTGGTTTTAGTGGCTAGGACATTTACCATCATTCTCAAGACAGGAGAAAGAGTGTGACACGGATGCCTTAATTAATCCAACCCTGCAGCAGAAGTGATGTGCTGACAAAAAAGAAAAAATCAGGAAATCCAGCTTTCCCAAAATAACCCTGCAGTTATTCCTAAGTATAACAGAATCTCTAATTTGGGCAGCACTTGGGCTCATTTCAATAGACTCAGCATGCTTTGAGCAAGCATTACATCTAAAACTTTCCCATGAGAGCCTTCCATTAACTATGCATTCTGCCAAGCTACAGAAAAGAAAGGGCTGTATTTTACTGTAACTGTATTCCATTTTTGTAGACTCATGGTTAAATTTTCCAATCAAAAATGATCTGTGTGATCTGATTTCTGATCAAAATACAATGTTTAACAGGTGGGCGGTTTTGGACTCAACCTTTGCCAGGTGGTATGAAATCATAACAAATGACCATAGCGCCCCTGTATAAATGACTTCAAGTCGTAGCGCCCCTGTATAAATGACTTCAAGTCACTCCGCTGGACCTGTCGTTCAGATCAGCTGTCACAGAAACCCATTCCTAACTACACCCACTGCTGTGAAGGAAGGTGGGTATTTTCCAGATTACTTGGCTCAACAACCTGCTGCATTGGAATTATTTGAATCGTGGCTTGACTGACAAGGTTTAGAGCACAGGATTTGATAGCGGAGCAAATAGCTCCACCAGGACTGAGCACGGACTCCTGCGCTTGCCAATTTTTAAAGCGCTAGTCTTGTGTCATGAGTGTACTTATGCAAGACCTACTCGGATTAATCCTACTAAATAGTTGACCCTATGAAAAACTGTTTATCATTATATCCATGCTTCAGAGTAGATTCTAGCACATGTCTAGTACTTACAAATCTTTAGGTGTTAATAAATTAATTACGGATTTCTTATAGGCTCACTAAGAAAAAATCACTGTTGAAAGTGGGTATGATTTTCTTCAAGATGATATAGTAATAACATAATAATAGCAATAATAATGATGATATAGATGATATTTTCCCCCTTACATTGGTTTGCTGGAAACTCAGAGTTGTCTTTAACGATGGTAATTATCCATTAGCCTAAGTGGTTAATATACTTGTTTAAACCTTTTCATCATAGTTTTTATTATTCTACTTCTGTGTTAATAGCATGCTGTATTTTCAAGAACTACAGTATCTTTTAGTTTCAAAACTATTTTTGGATATAAGTTGGGTATACAATACTATGAAAAAAAGGAATAGATTAGGTGTACTATATTTCTGTAATTTTCTATTAAGGAAAATACAGTAAAATAGTTGCTTTTAGAACTAAAATATATCTTAACATTCATTTGATATGACAAATTAGAAAGGAAACATTCTTTCACTTTGATAAGCATTTTCCCAGACATTCTGTACTCAAGGCTCTGTCTTCAATTAAGAAATGATGAAGAAGAGTCCGGACTGGCACACAAACACCCGCCTGGCAACATGAAATAACGTGGTGATGATTCCATTTGCATGAAATGGCCACAGTCAACAACTCTGAAGAGACAGGAAGTGGCTGCCAAGGAGCAGTGGGGAGGAGGGAGGGACTGACGCAGAGCATGGAGTTCCTCTGGGGGTGGTGAGTCTCTTCTGGAACTAGACTTTGGTGATAGATGCGCAACACCGTGACTGTATTAAATATCACCAATGGCATTTTTATGTTATGTGCATTTTCATAACAATTAAAATAATTAGAACAAAGACCACTCCCAAAAGATAAACCCCTGCACAATGAGGACAAATGATTCATTTATTGGTCCAACAAATATTTACTAAGTGCCTACTATGTGTCAGTCACTATACTAAAGAGTGGGGACAAAAGACTGAGCACAGCCAGGCATGACATTTCTCTTACGCATTATTGTCCAGTAAGGTTTACCCTCAGATAAATGTTATGAGGGAAAGAAATTTTATAGTTAAGAAACGTAGCATAAGAACCAATAGAGTGAAAATGGCTGTACTTCCAAAACTGTTATACAGATTTAATGCAATCTTAGTCAAAATACCAATAGCATTCTTCACAGGACTATAGAAAACAATCCTAAAATTCATATAGAAACAGAAGAGACCTAGAATAGCAAAACCAATTCTGGGCCACAAAGGCAAGACAATCCCTGATTTGAAATTATACCACAAGTTACTGTGATAAAAACAGCATGGTACTGGCAAAAACACAGACTCAAAGATCAAAGGAGCAATTTTTTTTTTTTTAATGTATGTATGTATGTATAGAGGAATATACATGAATATACATATGTGCAGGAGGGCTAACATGGTTCTACTATTGTATTATATCACTTAATGCTAAGCAATAATCGAAGACAGGATATTAGATTAATAGTGTATATCTGTATGTGTTAGCCTGAACACACACTTCGAAGATAACAATATGTAAAGCAGCAATAAGCGG
>PVLD010001415.1:173282-194331 GCA_004027595.1 Dinomys branickii | reverse complement strand
CCTTCTTTTTTCCAGTGGGTTTGGTTGACACCTTTGTCAAATATTAGGTAGCTGAGTGGGTTTTTCGTTATGGTTGCATCTTCCAGTCTATTCCATTGATCCTCAGGTCTGTTTTTTAGCCAGTACCAGTTGATTTTATTACAGTAGCTTTGTAGTATAATTTCAGGTCAGGGATTGTGATTCCACCTGACTTGTCCTTATTGCCCAGGATTGCTTTTGCTATTCTGGTTCTCTTCTGCTTCCAGATGAATTTGAGGCATATTTTCTCTAGATCTGTGAGGTATGCTAACGGTAATTTAATTGGAATTGCATTGAATCTGTACAACAGTTTTGGTAGTATGGCCATTTTTACAATGTTAGTTCTTCCTAACCATGAGCAGGGTATGTTTTTCCATTTATTGAAATCCTCTCCAATCTCCTTTTTCAGAGTACTGTAGTTTTCACTGAATAAATCTTTCACATTCTTTGTTAGATTGATTCCTAAGTATTTCAATTTCTTGGTTGCTATTGTAAAGGGTACGGTTTCCTCAATTTCTCTCTCAGTCTGTTTGTTGTTCGTGTATAGGAATGCCATTTATTGTTGGGTGTTGCTTTGTATCCGGCTACATTGCTGAATTTGTCAATTAATTCCAGGAGTTTTCTTGTGGAGTTTGATAAATATTTTTAAACAGTACATTTTTCTAAAGTTTCTTTGTGTTAAGAAGTGCATCATGCTATTATTTGCAGTTCTGGAAAGTTTGGCTGTTCATTTTTTATTCTAACTTTATCTTGTACCACAAAATAACACTCAGTAGGAAAAATAGTTAATATAAAAATAGTAGCAGTATTTTATATTTTAATGAATTATATTTTATTCAGTTTTATAAAATGTATAAACTATAGATGAGATAAGAAACCATTTTATACAAGGCTCTAATTTATTTGTTAATAATGTTAAATAGCTTGACACAAGCACTCAGAAAAGTAAGCGGGTGTGAATAAATTATTTTAGATTTATTTTCTTGTTTATATTTTACTGCTACAGCTAATACATAAGATGTAACAGTAAATTATTTTAGAATTGAATTTGTAGTGAGCCATTCATAAAGACCTCTTGAAGTTAACCTAATATTTGAACTGTAAAGAATGAAGATCAGGGCTGGGGATATAGCTCAGTGGAATAAGCGTTTGCCTAGCAAGCGCAGGGTCCTGAGTTCGATCCCCAATACCGCAAAAAAAAAAAAAAAAAAAAAAAGAATGAAGACCAATTAAATTCTTTTTCCTACAAGTTCTTTGCATAGACTGTGTGATATTTCTGAAAATCATCATTTTCATGAAACACTGAGTAACTTGATATATGGTAATTTAGAACTTTTGTTCAGTGTTTCCAATGATGGCCATGTTTACTCATAATAAATCCCAATTCCAATTATATGTAGAAAAAAATACTTTTCTAGAAAAAAAATGGAAGTAACCTATGTATATGATGAATAAGTATAAAAACAATAATCCTGATTTTTCTACTTTACAGATTAAAACATTATAAAATTTAGAATTATTTGCCTCCTAGATTAAAATACAGAAATATATTAAGCACATCAGACTCTCATAATGATAAATTTACACACACACACCTGGACAACACAATAACTTTCTGCATTGATATTGGAGCTCCTGGTATGACTTTCATGAGAGAGATTTTACTCATGCTTTATGCTTCTTTTATTCTCAATTCCCTAGCTAGACCTTCTAGAACAATGTTGAAAAACAATGTCAAAAGTTAACATCTATTGGTTTTCTGGTTCTTGATCTCTTACACTTTGTTACAATTTAAGTTTTCTAGTTTATGTACATGGTATGTATGGTTTTAAGGAAATTTTTCTAGCCTCACTTGGCTGTGAATTTTTATATTAGCTGAACTTTATTAAAGACCTGTTTTATTTTTCATTTTATTTTATTTGGATTTATATAATCAGTAGTTTTATCTTCATGTTCATTTCTAAATTTAATTATCATGTTCTTTTTTTATATTTTTTGTTTTTAGTTCAGGTACAGGTTTGCCAATTTTCTTGATTTTTTTTCTAAAGACCAACTTTTGTTCAAATTATTCTCTCCAGTTTTTTTGTATTCTCCCTTTAGTTTTTCTCCACATAAATTTTTATGATTATCTTTGTTTTCCTAGCTTTTGATTTAGTTGCTCTGTTTTTCTATTGGCTTAATTTTTAATGTTTGCTGTATGAATTTGAGAATCCTAATATAGAAATTTATAGTTATAATCATGGCTTTTGACATCCCATATATTTGAGTATATTAGATTTTTAGTCATAATCACCTCATAAAATTTTCTAATATGCCTAGCGATTATTTTTGAGACCTTGTTTAAATATGTTGTTATAATTCCATAACTTGTCAATTATCAATTTTCTAATATTTTTAATTTTATTTCATTGCTTTTGAAAGTGATTACTTGCATGACTTCTAATTCTCTGTAAATATACTGAGAAGTGTTTTATTTTGTAATGTATGATTTATGCTGCAGAATGTCTGACTTGCACTTCAGAAAATGATCCTGATATCACATACTATTTTCATGTGAATTTTATATTTACAGAGTTGTTTGAAGCTTATATTTCTTTAATAATCTTCTGTTTAGGTGTTTCACTGATAATCTGAAGTGGAAAACTAAAGTCTCAAACTATCACTGTAGAATAACATTTATTTCTTCAATTTTGTCAATCTTTGATTCATGTATTTTGTACCTTCTTGATAAATGTTTGACATATCCAAACCTGGATGATAGAAATGTTTCTAATCATTATAGTTTATTGATTAACATTTAATTAATGTATAAATCTCTTGTGTAAGTTTTCTAATTTAAAATCTGCCTTATTTAATGTTGGTATAATCACCCTCGTCCTCTTTCAAACAGTATTTTTATGGAATATCTTCCTGATCCTTTCACTTACAATCTATCAGCATCTTTAAACCTAAAAATAGTCTCTTACACTCAGTTTACAATTAGAATATGATCTATTTATTTAATTTATTTATTGTCCATTGGTCATTTATTTCATGAATTTCATTTACATTTAAGGTGATTACTATGAATATCCTTCTTCCATTCATTGTTTATTTTCTATATATTATATATTTTTATCTGTCCACTATTGCTGCAATTTTGTGTACTTTTCTATTTGACTCTATCCTAGTGCACAATTTTGATTGCCCCTTCATTTATTTTTTAATTTTTAAAGTGCTGTTTTACTTATTATCATGTAGATGAAAGCTAGCATTCTAAGTTGATGGTAGTATGGCTTTAATTGACTACAATTTCAGTATTACACCTTAAATTTGTCCAGTTTTCCTTCATTACTATAGTCTTATTAATATTATTATACCTATTTATCATTTCAGTTATGAGAGAAAACAGTGAATTGCATACTAAAATAGGCAGTAACTAGCTATGTAGGAAGTTACCTTCATGTATGATCTGCATTTCTTCATGAGATCAAAGTTAGCATTGAGCATTTTGGCCCTGTTTTCTTCTTCTCCCTATCTGTACACTGACTGAGTCTCTTTTATACTAGCTTCAATCTTCATTGCGTTTCTCTGTAATTCTTTGATATTTGCTATAGTAATTTTAAGGTCCATAGTTTATCACTGTCTTTTAAAATCACTTTTTAGTACTTTGTGTCTTGTTGCTTGTTTCTTAACTCATTGTCCACAGTTTTCCTCAGGACTTTGAACATATTTAAAGTATTTAAAGTATTTCTCCACTAAATCAGTTATTTGTGCTTCCTCAGGAATGTTTTCTAATATTTTTAATCCTGTTGAAGGGTTTCTTCACTTCCTTTTCCTGTTCCTTTGTATAAGTTTAATCTATATCTGAGAACTGGACATCTAATAAAAGTGATTTTCTTTTCAACAACAAAAATTGAATCCAGGGCCTTCAAACATTTCCAGCCCTTTTTTAATCACTCTGTTTGGAGAGAGTCAAACAAAGCTGTTAAATTTCTGGGCTGGAACTTGAGATCCTGCCTCAGTTACCCAACTTACTAGGACTACAGGACTGCGCCACCATGCCTGAATTTTAATATTTAGCACTATGGTCATTTAGTGATTTTTTTAATCTCTTCTCAAACATTTTATTTTTTGCTGTTTGTGCTTATTGTGGCCTCTATTCAGGTGTCTCCGTGGTCAGCACACGGCCTAAGATTTCCTCAAATAGTTGGATAGAAAGTAAAAACAAACAAACAACAAAAAAGTGTCTATCACTTTAAATTGTTTTGACAGCTGCCAACTGTTAAACAGCTTCACTTTACTGAAGTTCAAACACAGCCTATCTTGTGTGGAGATTTCAGGAACTGCCAATGATTACAGCAGAAGCCCTCAGTATTCAGCTGGAACCAGAATCTCACCTGATGACTGTGGCCTGCTATTCCCCTAGCTGCCTGCTGTACACAACGCCAAAATTCCTCCAAATGCGCTAGGCTCATTTTCATGATATATGATTTGCGCAAGTGCTCAACAGGACTCTCAAATTATAAAGTAGTTGATTCTATCAGTTTTGGCCGCCTCCACAGCTGTTTTAGTAGAAAGATCATTCCTACAGTTTCCTACTCAGCGGTGCTGGGGATAAAAACAAGGGGTTCTTGCTGGACCACCTCCCCCCAATTTTTACTTTTTTATTTTAAAACAGGTCCTAAATGGCAAATTACCCGGGTTGCACTGGTAATGCTTCTGCCTCAGCCTGTCAGAGTTGTGGGACTGTAGGTGCCGCTTACCTGTTTCATTATTACTTGTCTCACCTACAGGATGTTTTTCTTCCTTAAAACATCAAGTTCACCTGCCTCTTTGTTGTATTCCTCTCAAATTCATATCCTTAAATTTAGCTTTTAAAATTGCCTAAAAACTCAGTAATATTGCCTATTTTCATAGACCATTCTTTCTATGAACTTAATGAATAAGATATTCATGCTCCTTGACACTCTTTCCAGCCAATCCTTAAAAATGATTTATATTTTACTTCCCGACATATCTCTTACTAATTTATTTCCTGAATAATTTTCAATAATCTTCATATTTAAAAACATATGCAGCATTTTCCTAATAAATAATGCATGTATTGTAGTACCCCAGGCCTGCCATATTAATTACCATGGTTTGGGTGGCTTAAAACCACAAAAATATATTATTTCACAATCTAGAGGCCAGAAGTATGAAATCCAGTTGTTGACAGGGTTGACTCATTGTGGCAGTTTAGAGAAAGAATTCTCTTCAGCCTTTTAGCCAAGTTTCTGCTCACTATTAGAACTTCCAGGGCCTCTTCCACTGGGGCTTCAAAATTCTGAGCTTTTCTCATATCGTTCCAAGGTCTTTTCTCTAGAGGACCATGTCTGCTTTCCTATCTATTGAAAGGACTCTTTAAGGTTTAATGCTCCCTACTCTAGGAGGAGTTCATCTCAAGTGTTTTCCTTAGTTACATCTGCAGAGACTCCAATTCCATATAAGGCTGTGTTTAGAATATGTTAATAGACAGTCAAGTATTTTCCAGAGCGATGATTCAGCCATTGCATAGCAGTATTCTAGATTTTGTAATGAATTTTCCTCATAGTATTAAACATTGAACATTCACTTTTTTATCCTACCAAATTTATTAACTCTTCTTAAGTGTAATCAGAATTTCACTCATTAGAATGAGATATTGCCTGGCAAGTGCAAGGTCCTGAGTTCGATCCCCAGTACCACAAAAAAAAAAAAAAAAAAAAAAAAAAAAAAGAATGAGATATTGCTTAAGTTTCTTAATAGTGTTATGGCAATTAGGAGATTTGTGTCTATCTGAACTTTTTTTGTATATTTGTTAAGATTATACAGGAAGCATTGAATTTTCAAGTAGCTGCTAGACATAAATATTGGTACAGCAAGCAGAAACACTGAAATAGCCTCTAAGATCTTAAAACAGTTAAGGGGCTTTTCTTTATTTAATATATATTAAATAATACTAACTTTAAAAAAGTTCCTCTTTTAGTATCATGCAATGTAATAATCACAAAACATGAAGTATGAGATAAATATGAGGTGGATTATGACTTATTAGTAGTACAAGCTTCAGAAGATTTCTTTTCTTTCAATGTAAGTGTTACTTTAAAAAAATTGTCTAATGTTCATTCTAAAAATTAAGGATGCCAGATGTAGTGACACCTAGCTGTGATCCCAGCACTTGGTAGCTGAGACAGGAGGCTTGCTGACAGTTTAAGTCCAGCCTGGGCTACAAAGTGAGTTCAAGGCCAGCCTGAACTGCATAGTAAAACCCTGTTCCAAAAAAAAGAAAGATTGAGGATAAGGAACTAAGAATAAGAGAAACTTAGCTATATATAAATATTAGATGATATTACATTTTTGTTTATTTCGTTAGGTGTGATAATCATGTTATTAGAATAGTCATATGATTAGGTAGTAAATTATCTTCTATATTATAGTTGTATAATGATTATTTAGAAAGAACTATCATTGTTTCTCATTTTTTCATTTTAAAGAGAAAAAACAATAACAATATAACTACAATTAAACAAAACAATACAGAAACAAAAAAAAATTACAGGATTTCAAACCATGATAGAAGTTAATGACAGTTATTATATTATCAGTTATTTTATTATATACTGTTATCTTCAATTAAGTTGCTCAGATTACCAGATGAAAGACTGCAAGGTTGATCAAACAATTAAAGAGAATAAAAAGTAAAATACTTTTTATTTAAAAAAATCTTTAGAAATGCTACTACGTTTCACTAAACAAGATGTTAGGGACTCAACAATGGTTGTTATATTGCATATTATCGTCTTCAAGTTAGTTGTTCAGATTATCAGACATAACCATGCAAAATTGTTGTAAAAAAATAAGCATTAATTGGTCCTGTCAATAAACCAATAGATATCAGCAGTAAAATTATCCCAGCGATCCTTGTCTTATTATCTTTAAAATAGAAACAGACCAAAAAATGTCAAATGAGTAGTGTTTCAAATCTGCTCTCCTTTTTTTTTTTAATTTGCAACTACATCAACTGATACTTTTTCTTTTTGGTTCTTTATAATGTTAGTATTATGATTTCTGTGAATCTCAGTATTTACAATTTACTAATTATCTACTATAACTATATTTAAAAGGTTGCAAGGGGAGCTGAATTTGTGGCAGAGAATTCCTACATCTCTTCTAAGTGTTTTTCCTCTGATAATTCAGTTTTCTTTCATTTTAGTCAGTATAGAAATCTAAGAAATAGAAAATTATTTGTCTATGTATAAAAGGGGGAATAGTATACATTTTTCTATAATACAAATAAGCCTAGGCATAAGTTAACACAAAGATGCAGTACTATTTCATTGTTTATTAAAACCCAAAGAAAAAAATACTTAGACAAGAATCTAGTACAATTAACACTATATGACTGTGTCTTTATATGTAATTAATTTATTAGCAATAAATTTTAATTATAAGAAACACATATTTGACATTTAACATATAAGCTTCCACGCTATTTATATCAATTAACACAGTTATCAAGTGCCAATTAGTAGTTCAAGGATTAATTTCTATGAAATTGATTTGTCAAAGACTACTATTTAAATGTTAAAGTATTAAAATTCATTACACTTACAAGCAAGCAAAGATTATAAAAGTGAATATTTACTCGTTATATCATTTGTGAGATAATAAGCAGAAGCTGTCTTGAGAAATGCTAAACAGTAATAAGATTTATTTTTTAATTCCAATATCTTATCATTCACAATTAATATTTTAGAAGTTTTATATAATTCTTTATATTTTGAAATGTATTATGATAATTGTTTTAATGATATTTAGAACAAAAATTAAAAAGTAATACTATTATTGTGCCAAAGGTAAAAGTACATAGGGCAAGCAGCCAATGAGAAATTGTTTGTAAGTTTAGATTTAACTTGTGATGCTGTTCTGTATTTTTTTTTTGGTTTGAAAATAAAGCTGCTTGATATTGAGACAGGCATTTCATTGAAATTATTTCTGGTGTAACAAATAAAACTGCAACTAAGACAGGGGACTGAATTAGGTAAAATGCCAATGTATCTTCTTCTCCATAGTGTTGCCAGTATGTTCCCTTCCACTTTCCCTCTCACCCACTTCCCTATTTATGCTCTTTGCTCTTTTATTTGTTTTTTCTCAAGGTTGACATCTCTTGGAGGCAGGGTCTCACTCTGAGAGTGTTTCTCTCTCTCGGGCTTATGGGTTCCTGGGAGTTAGAAACAATTCAGTTGCTTCCCCGAAAGAGGACTAAAATTCTAAATCAGTCTCATAAATGTGAACAATTATATATCATGCTTATTTATGAACAAATAATTATGGAGAGTAAATAAATACATGTATTTTTAAAATTTATGATGGCTAATTCACAAATTTTCAGTGCTTCCTGGAGACCTGGCTTTAAAAATCTGAAGATGCAAGAAAAGTGCAAAAAAAGAAAATTGTGACAGAAAACCAGTATACATGATGTGATATAAATTTTCCTGTTTGCAAAACTGATTTACTGATTTACCCCTGCAATACTTCTCTTTCCTCAAGCATTACCTGGTAAAACCTGTAAGGTAGAGAAATGTGTTCAGAAAAATGCTGAATACTTTTACTGCAACCAAAAAATGTGCTGAGGAAGCAAATGTCATAGATGTTCCCCTCAGAAATGAATCTTACAACGCTATTTCTAGAGCCATAAACCAGAGAGAATAAAAATTCGTTTTAAGAAGAAACAATAATCGAGAGATGTTCTCTGGGCTAATAAGCATAGCTGTAGGCTCAAAGCCACATATAGCATACAACTCAGCCATTGTGTCACTTTTATGTGACATTTTATGTCAGTATGTCATTTCTACAAGAAACACATGCATATATGAACTTTAAAACCATGGCACCATCTCCTGAGAACGGAGTATATTGTCTTCATTGACCCTTTCCCTATGGACAATGGTCTGTTGTAACGAGTGACCCTCCACTCTGGTTAATGCGAGCAGTCTTTGTATTGCGCTGCTCTTCACTCCTTATATAACCTCTTCAAAATAACGACATCCAGGAAATTAGATTTTCTCATATATTTATAGATGTTTAATTCTGATAAGAAAATAAAGCAAACCACAGAATAACGACTGTCTCTGTACGTTCTTGACGATGGTTTCATTCTTACACCAGCTGGGGAGGGTGGCACAGGCTTGTAATCCTAGCACTCAGAAGGCTGAGGCAGTAAGATGGCTGTGAGTTTGAAGTCAACCTATCCTCCACAGATAATTCAAGACCAGCCTGAACTACACAGCAAAACAGTGTCTCAAAAATCAAACGCAAATCTTGAACAGCATAGTTGAAGCCATAACATCTAATGTGATTGAACTTGGAGAGAGAGCTTTTAAATAAGTTATTATTGTTTCTACACTTGATCTTAATCAAAGGGCCAGGAAGCAATAACAAGTTATTGTTAAATGAGAGCAACAAGTTAGATCCCTAAACAATAGAATTTGTTTCACTATAAGCAAGGAAGAGACATCCAAGGTCTTTATTTCTCTGTGTGAGGAAAGCCACGGGATGACCCAGTATGAGGCTGGTATCCCTGTATCTCCTGTTACTCACCAGAAACACCTTGATGTCTCAGGCTTTAGAACTGTTAAAAAACAACCTCTGTTGTGTAAGCTATTTGCAATATTTTATGGTAGTTTACATATCCTAATACGCTATCACAGCTACACTTATTATTTCTTTAAACTATTTTGTGGCACTGAGAGTTATTCACATTTAGGTTATTACCATCAGTTTTAATCACTGAATGATGACTCTGATGCTCTGTACAATCTCACTGGACTTCTTTCTGCTTTTATTTTTATATATGGACAAATTTTTTTCTAACAATCCTTAAACTTCTGTATACTTTGTACTGTGGATACTCATTTCTAGATCTTTATAAACGTGGTTGCTTAATTTTAAAATCCTTTCTCATACCGGTCCTCCCTGAATATCATAAACATATGCAAATCATTTATATAGCTCTTTTAATCTTAGGTCAGTTAAATATTATTGTCCAACTCCATAAATAAATGTCTACTTGCTACGGTATTTAACTTACTTCATGTAAAAGTCTGAAATTGACTGAATTAATTACTTGAAATACATTTTTTCATCCTCCCACATTTAGGTGGGGTAAGTATATCTTTAGTAGGTCAAGAATTTGAGAGATAAATTATAAAAATAACAAATTGGGAGGAAATTATAACTGTTAAAAGCTAAGAGGAAAATATCAGATATTAATTGAAAAGGAAGAGCTAACCATGGTAATACATAAATTTATAAGTTCCACAAAAATTTAGTATTTGACATTCAACAGAGGAAAACAATTTTTGTCAGTGATTCAAAGAGTATTTCTAGAACCGTGGAAAAGTAAATGTAGCCCAAGAATCATTCAAAGTAATATGAAATAACGTGAACTGTTTAGTGTTTTGAAACAACTTGCTTGGGATATATGTTCAGTGTCAGTTAGCAAATGAGGAAGTCAGAATTCCTAAAAGAAGTGATTTTAGTTATAGAGGATAAAATGCTACAGATTCTAAGTGGGCTTCTAAATTTTATTTCTAAAGAATCTCCAACTAGTCTAGTTTGAATGAGATGATGAGTAAGTACATAAGGGTTGTTATGAGCAGTGCGCCGGGAAATTTCCGGGAGAGAGCAGCTGATAGACAAAATATCGTGAATAGAAACTGTGGAAAAAATCCTGAAGACATAAATATAGTTTATAAGTGCAAATGACAAAGTACATTTTTATTGATTATGTTTATTGGTGTGTTATAGATATACTTCATGATCACATTCACCATAGGAAATTTGAACCTGTTCATGACATAACTCGGTTCCTTTTTCCATCCCCCTAACCTCCTTCAACCCCTCTACTCATTCTTTGGAAAAGCTGTTTCCATTTTTTTCCTTCTTTACTCATTTTGTTCTTTTTCCTTCCATCCTTCCCCCTCCCTAGTTCTCCTTCCCATTTGCATAGCTTCTTCCTATTTAACAGCAACAGCAGCATTTTGGTCTTCATTCACAATTTCAGTTTCTCACATGAAAGAAAAATGCAGTATTTTCACATATGTGTCTGATTTAATTTCAGAATATGATCTCAAGGAGCATTCATTTTTGCAGAAATGTCTCAAGTTTATACTTCTTTATGGTAGAGTAGTGCTCTACTGTATAAAAAAACACATCTTCTTTATCCATTTATTATTTTATGGTAATTTCAGATATTTCCAAGATTTAGCAAAAATGTAGTGGGCCTATATCGCTGTAATATAATGCTTTTAATTCTTTTGACAAGACATCAGGAAGGGGAGTAGCAGGGTTGAATGTAATATCTAGTCCTAGATTTTTGAGCAGTCTCCACACTGACCTTCATTGTGGTTCCATCAGTTTACACTCCCACCAAAAGTAATATTCCTTTTCTCCACAGCCTTGCTAGCATTTGTTATTGGTTGACTTCTTGACAATAGATTTTCCTTCTGGTGTGAGATGGAATCTCAGCATTGTTTTGAACTACATTTCTCAAACGGCCAATGATGTTAAACATTTTTTCATGCATATATTTGCCATTTGTTCTTCTTTCTCTGAGAAGTGCCTACTCATCTCAGATGCCTGTTTATACAACAGGTCTTTACATTTGGGGGAATTCAATTCTGATTTTTTTTTTTTTTAGTTTTTAATGTATTATAAATAGTATTCCTTTGAGGAACAGCTGGCAAAATTTTGCCCACAAGGTGGGTTGTCTCTTCACTCTGTGGTGGCTTCTCTTGCTGTGCAAAAGGTTTCTAATGAGATGAGATCCCAGTTGTTGCTGATTTGTGGTATTTTCTGTGCAATCAGGGTTTTGATCATAATGCCTTTCCTAAACCAAAGTCTTCCAAGAGTTTTACCTGTAACATCATTCAACAGATTTAGTGGTTTAGCTTTAATATTTAGATCTTTGATCCATTTCAATTTTAGTTTAGTGCATGTTGAAGAAAGGGGTCTAGTTTTAATTTTTAACATGTGGAAAGCAAAACTTTTTCTAGAACAACTTTTGAAGAGCCTATATTACTTCCAGTGAAGGTGTTAGGCACCTTCATAAGAGATGTGGCTGAGTACATACATCCAGAGTTGTTTCCTGCATTTTCTTATCTATCCCATTGATCTTCTTGCCTGTTTTTTTGTTTTATTTTGCTTGGTTCTTTTTTATTTTTTTGGCCAGTACAATGGTGTTTTTATCACAGTAGCTTTGTAGTATAATTTCTTCTCAGGAATTGTATTTCCCACCTTACATTTGTTGCCCCGAATTGAATTTTTTTTTGTTTCTCTTCTTATTAAAATTAATTTTAGGATTTTTTCTAACTCTCTGAGGCACAGAACTGGAAATTTTGGGGGGATTGGAATAAATCTGTAGAACACTTTTGGAAGTATGACCATTTTCACCATATCATTCTTTCCTGATTTCTCTCAGTGAATTTGTTTTTCATGTACACAGATACTATTGTTTTTTGAGTGCTTACTTTTTATTCAGTTACATGACTGAATTTGGTTATTAAATCTAGAAATATTGTGGTGGAGTTTTGGGGGTCTTCTACATAGAATATCATGTCATCTGAAAATAATGACAATTTAAATTC
This sequence comes from Dinomys branickii, assembly GCA_004027595.1. Classification (NCBI taxonomy): domain Eukaryota; kingdom Metazoa; phylum Chordata; class Mammalia; order Rodentia; family Dinomyidae; genus Dinomys; species Dinomys branickii. The sequence continues at coordinate 181,663 of PVLD010001415.1, read as the reverse complement.
TCCCTTTCCTATCCTCATTGCTTTTATTTCTTTCTCTTGTATACCTGTTCCAGCTAAAGTTTACAGAACTGCACTGAACAAGAGTGGTGATAACGGGCATCCTTCTTTGGTTCTAATTTTGTACAAAATGCTTTCAGTTTTTGTCCATTTAGTAAATGCTGACTCTTTGTTGTCCTATATGGCTTTTTCAGATAGAGATAAAGACCATCTATTCCAATCTTCAGTAGGGTTTTCAACATAAATAGGTGTTGTATGTTGTCAAATGCTTTTTGTCTATCTATTGAGTTAATCATATGGATTTGCCCTTGAATTTGTAATGTGGTGTATTAGGTTAATTTATTGGCATATGTTGAATCAACCCCACTTCCCTAGAATGAATGAATCCTATCTGGTCATGGTGTATAATCATTTTATAAAAATTTTATAACAGAATAATTGTTCCAAGAATAAATTTAGGAGTATTGCTTCCTTTTCAATTTCATTAAATGTGTGAGAAATACTGGAATAAGAAGTATTGTGTCTTTTCCAAATTTCCTGCACAGTTCAACAATGAATCTGGTAGGGCCTGCTCTTTTCTTGTTTGGTAGTTTTTAATTACATCTTTAATTTAATTCATGATATTGGGTTGTTTAGAATTTTTGTATACTCTAGATTCAGATTTGGTAATTCATATATATCTAGGAATCTGTCCATTTCTTCTGCATTTTCCATCTTATTAGAATAAAAGGTCTAAATTGGGTGAGGTGGTGCCCACCTGTAATCCCAGCACTTGGGAAGCTGAGGTAGGAGGATTGTCCTGAGTTTCACATCAGCATGGGCTATAAAGTGAGCTGAAAGGCAGCCTGAACTTCAGAGTGAGACCCTGTCTCAAAAAGACAAAACAAAAAGATAAAAGTTCTAAAAATAGATATAGATAATTTTATGGATTTCTGCAAGATCCTTTGGGATTTCACCCTTTCATTCTTAGCTGCATGGATTTGATCCATACTTTAAAAAAGTAAGGTTGATGAATGGTTTATCAATTTTACTTAATCTTTCAGGGCACCAATTCATCAATTCTTTGATTTATTTTATGATTTTCTTAGTTTCCATTGCATGAACTTCTGTTCTAATCTTCATAATTTCCTCCCTTGTATGAGCTTTGGGCTTGATTTTCTCTTCTTTTAGTAGCTTGAGGATCAAAATTAAGTTGTCTATTTGAGCTTGTCCCATTTCCCTGATACAGGTTTTCACCACTAAATTTTCTTTGTAAGACTGATTTCAATGTTTCCTGCATTTCAGTATGTTGTATTGGTATTATTGTTTAATTGTAGTAACTGTCTAACTTCTCCCTTAATGTCCTCTGTGACCCATTGGTTGTTCAGGTGGATGATATTTAATTTCCATGTGTTTATGCAGTTCTTATAGTTTCTTTTGTCATTGATTTCCAATTTCATTGCACTACCTTCTGATAAGATGCTTGAGATAATTTAAAATACTTTGAAAGAGCTGGAGCTAACTGGAAAAGCTTCCTTACTATGCACCATATTCCAGTTTTTCAAGGGAAGTTCCACACTTGCAGTATTAGATACCCTGTTAAAATTTCATGTTTAATCAAAGATTATATTTGGAGTGGAGGAAGAATATGTGGATGAAGAAGAGAAACAGAACTACAGATTTTAGGGAAATTCTCTGTCTAACATGTTGCTTTTCGGAATGAGAACAACTGGAGATACAAATAGTTGAGTCAGTGTACTAGGAAGAACCAAGTACCTACGCACGCAAAGAGAAACATTCAAGCCAGAGATCGACAGCAGCATACATGTAAGAAGCAAAGGATCTTGTGAACCTGAAATTCAGGACACAAAGGCAACAACTGGAAAAGCAGTGGCAAGGTACATGAGAAACTTTAAAACACCCATGGAACCTGAGATAGCAGAGTCAGTAAATCAGTGATTGCCTTAATTGCAAGGCTGTTTTCATTGTCTGAGTTTTTTGCATGTCTTAGTCACTGGTCTTTGAGGCGTATTTAATCCTTAGAAATTTCAAGAGTGGTACTATTATAGATATTCCCTGAGACATCATGAAATAGAGTTAAAGTGAGGTTAAGTTAAGTCCCTCCGCCTCCTGAGGAATTACTACTAGTTCATTCTGGTGCCTGAGTCAGGTGCCACGACAAACGTCAGTATGTTGTACAGGAAGATGATGGACACCAGTGGAAATAAGGACAGGCTGGGGCTTTAACTACAATTACAGAGGTAGTGGTTATAAATCCACAGAATTTTGTTTGTTTTGACTTAGGGGGATTATGTCTTTGAAAACAGTTGATTGAAAAGTTATCACATTTCTTTGCATGTCTTAGTCACTGGTTTTTGAATTATATTTAACCCTTAAATATAAGGATTAAAGTTCCTTACAATAGAGCGAGAGAAGTCAGTAGTACAATTATGTTAACTATCCTGCATATACATGCATACATAATTGTCCCTTTCTTCCTTTTCTCCTTTCCCTCTTGCATGTCTACATTTGTTTTCCTGAGTATGCGCTTTGAAGCTATCAATACCTAATACAACAACCATTGCTAATTCCCTGTCATCTTGTCTGTAATTCAATATTACTTGTAGTATCCTTGTGCTAATTTGTAAATGGCTGTTTGTTAATATACTTTCTTTCTTTTACTTTTAAAATAAAAAAGTTATAACAAAGAGAACAATTACCATAAGCAAACACAACAGGTTCACCCCTTGGTGATTGCAAAGAGAATAAGCACAACTGAGATTTGAATGAAGAAAAGCTTTTACTTGGAGTAAGGAGCATGGTAACTCTCACAACAGTGTACCCTTGAACGAATAAGGGCTTTTACTGGGGAAATTGTGTGTGTGTGTGTGTGTGTGTGTGTGTGTGTGTGTGTGTGTGTGTAATTGGGAAATATATATATATATATATATAATTGGGAAATATATATAAATAAATATATATGTATGTATATGTATATATATTTATATATATATAGGGAAATATATATTCATAGAGCAAAGATTATAGTGTGGCAGTCCTATTACTGAGCATGCTCAGTTTCAGATCATTCAAAAAAATGGAAGATGGGACTCCTTCCGGGTACAGTAAAAATATAATAGCTGAAGTTTGTTCCAGGTCAATTGAAAAGAATGAGGGAGAGAGAATCAAAATTTTGGCCTGTTTCTTATAATTTTCTGTAGAGTGGCTTATCTGAAATTAAAGAAAAACAATTTTGAAGGAACGTTCCATCATTTGAAGGGACAGTAGCTTTTCCTCTCCTGCTATCATAATAGTACCCACAAAGGGCATGACAACTGGAAAGCGAAGGGAACTCATTTAAAATACACCTTAAAACTCAAGACTGATTATATGCCTATGCCGTCGATGTAAGCAGGACTTTTTTTTTTTTACGGTACCAGGGATCAAACTCAGGACCTCCCACTGTCAGGCAGGTGCTTATTCCACTGAGCTATATCCCCAGACCCTAAGCAGGATGGTTAACTGTGCAAAATAGGAGGAGCACATGCTGAGATAGAAGTAGCGATGTGGGGATACGTAGAGCCATGAGATCTAAGAAGAAAGATGAGGAGGTGCTCATGAGGGATGGATGCTGTCTGTTCCCTTACAGGATGACTTAACCTGTAGCCAGTGAGTGGAAAAAGACTTGAGAAGAACGAGGCACGGTAAGATTTAAAAAGTTTAAAAAATTTTGAAAATCTGTTGAAGTCATTTAGAGATTGTTTTCATTGTTAAATAGCATATTTTTTAAACAAATTAACCTGCCTTTGTTACTTTTTGTTGCATTTATTCAGATCACTATCTTCTTAATTTCATAAGAATATTCAGTGAGGAAAAATACAGTAAATGTTTTCAACAAGGAAAATGCCATTTTGAATAAATTGGAGGTTTTATTGCAAACGATATGATTATCATCTGATGGTTTCTCTTCTTTTACCCTCCAGCCCCTACACTCCTACACTCGCCCATATTATTATTTTATCTAAATGTATCTTAGTTTTCTAATGTTCAGTAACATAATTTTGAAAGTAGATTTAAAAATTACCCTTGCAGAACAAAGAAGTTTAAATTTTAACTGGGTAGTAATGCCTGTGGTTACAGTAAGAAACTACATTCACATTTTAACATAAATTTTATGAATATCTTACAAAGAAAGGAATTTTTTGAATTTTTTATGAATTTATATTCAAAAGAATTTAATTATATTGAATATTATTAATTATGATTCCAGTACTACTATATTAAAAGAAATGTCTTTAAGAAATCTCAAATCTTATAAATCTGAAGCAAAATTATATCTAAGGAGTTGGAAATATTGAATATGATTGTTAATAAAAAGTTGAATATGATTAGTAATAAAATTGTTATATTGAGGGTTGTAATTTTAAAGCATGAAACATTTAAAAAAATAAAATTTAAGAGAGTGTATAAACTACCTTTAAGATATATTTTATTACATAAATTATTATATATCATATAGGTATTTTTCAAAATAAATGTCTGAAAAATATACTAATATGTGGATTGATGCATACATTTTAGGAAAGAATTTATGAGCCTGATAAGAAGAAATTTACAAAAAACATAAACATTGTATGTAAAGAATTAATATTACTTACATCAACCATTGCTGTTTAAACTGCTGAAGAGATTCTTTGATCTTAAACTCGTACACATGTAAAATGTTTGCTAATCTATTTTCATCTGGCCCCGTGGATCCCAATCTGTCCAAATATTTAGTATCACAAGCAGTTCACTCCTTAGCCTACCAACAAAATGATAGATAGATAGACAGACAGACCGACACATAAAGACAGACCGATGATTTTTTTGACTGATTTTGTGTCACTCTTGAGAAACAAATATCCCAAGTGATGGTTATTCTTTCCTATTTCCTCCTACTTCATCTCCTGCTGACCTACGGCACAACCTTGTTACTAATTTATTCTCTGAATAATCTCTGCCGTATTTAAGATGAGAAGGTAGGAGTTAGCATTCTAGTACAAAGTAAGGGTAGGAGGGTTCCACCAAGGGCCACAGAACCTGCTCTAAAAGAAATATAGCCAGTGGTATAGCTAGAAAATAGTGGGTGTTATAGAAACTGGTTTGCACATAGAAACCCAGGCCCCCCTCGTGACAAGTGTCAGGGTTGTGTGTCCTGTCACTGGTCATCTTGCAGGGCAGGGGAAGTGTATTCACTAAACTTATCCCCTCACCGAGCCAGCAGGAGACTGAGAAGAAAATTGAGGTTAGCTAATTCTTAGCATTTTCCTCATTATTAGCAGCACACCTCCTACCAATTCATAAGGAACTTCCTTCTGCCCAGAGGGATGATCTTTTTATTCCTGGTGGAATCATAATCCTCCTTCAAAAATATAAGTCAAGTGAATAAAGTTTTTTACTCTATCTTAAAACTATGAGTCCCGGCAAAGCTCAAATAAACTCTCTGACTGTAAGCATCATCTCAAATTTACTTTTTAGGTTATATTCACTTTTTGTTCCAAAATCTCTTAATTATTTATGGTAAAATATAAAGAATTTGAAAATAGAGTTCTTTGCTCAACATGTTGCACCAGTAAAATAAGTTTGAGTATATTTATTCAGTATACATATTTTTATTAAATCTACATACATGTGAAACTTTAAACATCAATACTAACTTTCAGAGAGAGAAGAGTTTAAAATGTATTTACGTATCTTGAAAATTATATTTACTTATATATTTCATAAACACATTTCTCAAAGTGAAATAACGTTAGGGTGAAGTTCATTAGTAATAGTAAATGCAAACTTTTTTTTGTTTTTGAATTTCAATGTCCAATAAAAGACCATTGCTTTTCTCTTATATGGAAGCAAATGATGAACACAGAATTTAGTGTAGAAGTATCAGCTTTGCTATGTGGACTTACACGTCCCCGGCATCTCCGATCCATAATTTATATACACAGATCCTTAACCTTATAAGAGGTTTCGTTTTGGTTAACAAAAAAAGTATAATATGTGTCAAAATTGAGGATGTCACCCTCATTATACACTTTAGGTGGGAATTCCTGTTTTGAAGGTAGCTTTCTGACCTACAACTATAATTAAATTCTCTGACAGACATATTCTTTGGGGCCATCGGGGTCAACATGTTTATTAAATGTTGAAAAATTTAATCATCTTATTTTTAATGTGAAAACCACTAATAACCTACTTTTTTTCTTTTCCTATATGCTAATGCGTCATCTTGCAATATCCTTGGAGTGCACACTATAGTAAGTTACACAGTTCTAAAGCAACCCACTTAAACATTTGTGTTGCTCATGGCACATACTCGTAAAATGCTGTCTGAACAGCATTCCTGTGCTTACAAAGAAAATGAAGCACTGGGGCAGGTGGATTGGCCTAGTCTAGACTAAGAATGAAGCCTGTTTTCTTCTTGTGTTCATATATTATGCACTGGAAACCATAGGGTGAGTTCAGATAAGGGCACCTATCAAGTTGGTCTTTCCTGATTCCTTTGGCCAAACTAAATTTTCAATGGCCTTATCTATTTTGAGTTGCTCATCCTGCTCAGTTTGGAAACCCTAATTCTTAGCTGGTGAATAGAGTAGTGAAAAATATTTTAATATCACTGTATTGTAACTAGCATCATTTCTTAACAGAGACTTTAGTAATTATTTTTTTATGTTACAGAGAATGAAACAAATTAAAAAACAATAAAAATGATACAGAATTTCAAAGCAAGATGATAGGAAATTAACAAGGGTTGTTAAGATATTGTTAAGAAAACAATATGTTGCTATCTTCAAAGTAGTGTAATTTTAAGTGATTAAAGAGAATCCATTGATTTCAAAAATTTTATCTATGGTCATATCATGCTGAATGTGCTTGATCTTGTCTGATTTTAAAAACTTTATCATTGCAAAGCAAAATATACCTTTACATTTTGTTTTAAATCTTCAGAGAATGTGTTATAAGGTGATTATTATAAGATAGATCCTTTTACTCCAAGTAATAGAAGTTTTTCTTAAGGGATTGTCTTATTGCTTTTCTCATTGCTGAGACAAAATATCTAACACCCAAAGTTAAGGGAGGCAAGGTTTATTTCAGCTGACAGTTTCTAGGGTTTTCAGTCCATAGCTAGGGGCCTGCAAGGCAGGTGATATGGCAGAGAGGCAGAGCAGGAGAGAAACAGTCCATCGCAAGCGGGCAGGAGACAGCGAAGCATTAAACAGCGGTAGCAGCAGCAGCAGCAGTAGCAACAACACGGTTTTCTCTTTTTTACCTTTCAGCTTATTTCTGGGTGCTGCCGCCTACACACAGAGTGGGCTTTCCCATCTCCTACACTCAGAATTATGTTATATCACTAACAATAATTCACCCTTAATCCCATTATCACACCCCCTAAAGCCAGCCACCTCCAAACAGATGCAACTATGACCCACTGCATGAGGTTTTGCAGGGACATCTAGATACAAATCAAACAGGGATATATAAAAACCATTACCATGGTGTCACATAACATTACGGAGAGATATCTTATCTACATGGAGATTATTTGACTTCAACTGAATAATAAAATATAGTGATTGAAATTTTTCCATCCTGTTAATTTTGATCTATCATCTTCTTAGGATATATTTATACTTTGTATACATCCACATATAATATATAATTACACACTGGCTAAATACATCATATTGATACCAAATTTAACAGCATAATTAAATGACTTTTATGTGTTAATTTTGTATGTGTGTGTATATAGGTGTGTGTGGCAAGAGAGAGGCCATAAAAGAGAAAAGATTTTATATTTACGTGGCTTCCTATTCACTATTTTGTTAGCCGTGTATTATCAGGAAGACTCTTTAAACATCTGACAGAATGGGCTGCATGATTTTATCTAGGCTACACTCTGCTCTTCTGAATTTGCTAAGCCATTTAGTTTATATACAAGAAAACAAGAGCTAAAGATCGATGGAAGTTGTGTTTCATGACAAACTGAATCTGTCTGTAGGCAGGAAACAGAATGTAGTAGCCCCCAGCTCCACCTGCAGGACAAGGGCAGGGACTGCCTCTACTTTTACTTAGAAGTGTGGGATTTAGAGATAGATATGCCTGTTAAAATAGCAGGGTTTTCTTTTTACTTTGCTGGTGATTTCTTTAGATGTACAAAAACTTTTCAGTATGAAAAAATCATCCAATAACAAATGCTGGCGAGGCTGTGGAGAAATAGGGACTCTATTACACTGCTGGTGGGAATGCAGACTGGTGCAACCACTGTGGAGAGCAGTTTGGAGATTTCTCAGCAAACTAGGTCTAGAGGTTCCATTCAAACCAGCTATTCCCCTTCTGGGTATTTTCCCAGAAGATCTGAAAAC